>JARFJB010000238.1:110000-164825 GCA_036346205.1 Vesta saturnalis
GACACAGACACAACACAGACACAGACACAGACACAGAACACAGACACAGACACAGACACAGACACAGACACAGACACAGACACAGACACAGACACAGACACAGACACAGACACAGACACAGACACAGGCACAGACACAGGCACAGGCACAGGCACAGGCACAGGCACAGGCACAGGCACAGGCACAGGCACAGGCCACACAGGCACACAGGCACAGGCACAGGCACAGGCACAGGCACAGGCCAGGCACAGGCACAGGCACAAGCACCTGCACAGGCACAGGCACAGGCACAGTCACAGGCACAGACACAGCCACAGCCACAGACACAGACACAGACACAGACACAGACACAGACACAGGGCCAGATGCAGACGCAGATGCAGACGCAGGCGCAGGCGCAGGCGCAGGCGCAGGTGCATACGCAGACGCAGACGCAGACGCAGACGCAGACGCAGACGCAGACGCAGACGCAGACGCAGACGCAGACGCAGACGCAGACGCAGACGCAGACGCAGACGCAGACGCAGACGCAAGACACAGACGCAGACGCAGACGCAGAACGCAGACGCAGACGCAGACGCGACCGCAGACGCAGACGCAGACGCAGACGCAACGCAGACGCAGACGCAGACGCAGACGCAGACGCAGACGCAGACGCAGACGCAGACACCAGACACAGACACAGAACAGACACTGACACAGACACAACACAGACACAACACAGACACAGAACAGACACAGAAACACAGACACAGACACGGACACGGAACGACACGGAACAACAGACACAGACACAGATACAGATACAGATACAGAACAGACACAGACACAGACACAGACACAGACACAGATATAGACACAGAACAGACAGACACAGCCAGCCGACAGACACTGACATAGACACAGACACAGACACAGACACAGACACAGACACATACACATACACAGACACAGACACGAACACGGACACGGACACAGACACGGACACAGACACACACACACACACACACACACACACACACAGACACAGACACCGACACAGACACAGACACAGCCACAGCCACAGACACAGACACAGACACAGACACAGACACAGACACAGACACAGACACAGGGCCAGATGCAGACGCAGATGCAGACGCAGGCGCAGGCGCAGGCGCAGGCGCAGGTGCAGACGCAGACGCAGACGCAGACGCAGACGCAGACGCAGACGCAGACGCAGACGCAGACGCAGACGCAGACGCAGACGCAGACGCAGACGCAGACGCAGACGCAGACGCAGACGCAGACGCAGACCGCAGAACGCTGACGCAGACGCAGACGCAGACGCAGACGCAGACGCAAACGCAGACGCAGACGCAGACGCAACGCAGACGCAGACGCAGACGCAGACGCAGACACAGACACAGACAACAGACACGACAACCGGACACAGACACAGACACAGACACAGACACAGACACAGACACAGACACATACACAGACACAGACACGGACACGGACACAGACACGGACACAGACACAGACACAGACACAGATACAGATACAGATACAGATACAGACACAGACACAGACACAGACACAGACACAGATATAGACACAGACACAGACAGACACAGTCACAGCCACAGACAGACACTGACATAGACACAGACACAGACACAGACACAGACACATACACAACACAGACACAGACACGAACACGGAACACACGAAAACACACACACACACACACACACACAGACACAGACACCGACACAGACACAGACACAGCCACAGCCACAGACACAGACACAGACACAGACACAGACACAGACACAGACACAGACACAGACACAGACACAGACACAGACACAGACACAGACACAGACACAGACACAGAACAGACACAGACACAGACACAGACAACAACACAGACACAGACACAGACACAGACACAGACACAGACACAGACACAGACACAGAACACAGACACAGACACAGACACAGACACAGGCACAGACACAGACACAGACACAGAACAACACAGACACAGAACAGACACAGACACAGACAACAAACAGACACAGACACAGAACAGACACAGAACACAGACACAGACACAGACACAACAACAAGACACAGACACAGAACGACAGAGACACAGACACAGGCACAGAACAACAGGCACAGGCACAGGCCAGGCACAGGCACAGGCACAGGCACAGGCACAGGCACAGGCACAGGCACAGGCACAGGCACAGGCACAGGCACAAGCACATGCACAGGCACAGGCACAGGCACAGTCACAGGCACAGACACAGCCACAGCCACAGACAGACACAGACACAGACACAGACACAGACACAGACACAGACACAGGGCCAGATGCAGACGCAGATGCAGACGCAGGCGCAGACGCAGACGCAGACGCAGACGCAGACGCAGACGCAGACGCAGACGCAGACGCAGACGCAGACGCAGACGCAGACGCAGAACGCAGACGCAGACGCAAACGCAGACGCAGACGCAGACGCAGACCGCAGACGCAGACGCAGACGCAGACACAGAACAGACACAGACAGACACAACAGACACAGACACAGACACAGACACAGACACAGACACAGACACGACACAGAACATACACAGACACAGACACGGACACGGAACGACACGGACACAGACACAGACACAGACACAGAACAGATACAGATACAGATACAGACACAGACACAGACACAGACACAGACACAGATATAGACACAGACACAGACAGACACAGTCACAGACAGACAGACACTGACAAGACACAGACACAGACACAGACACAGACACAGACACATACACATACACGACACGACACACGGACACGGACACGGGCACAGAAACACAACACACACACACACACACACACAGACACAGACACCGACACAGACACAGACACAGACACAGACACAGACACAGACACAGACACGACACAGACACAGACACAGACACAGGGCCAGATGCAGACGCAGATGCAGACGCAGGCGCAGGCGCAGGCGCAGGCGCAGGCGCAGGTGCAGACGCAGACGCAGACGCAGACGCAGACGCAGACGCAGACGCAGACGCAGACGCAGACGCAGACGCAGACGCAGACGCAGACGCAGACGCAGACGCAGACGCAGACGCAGACGCAGACGCAGACGCAGACGCAGACGCAGACGCAGACGCTGACGCAGACGCAGACGCAGACGCAGACGCAGACGCAGACGCAAACGCAGACGCAGACGCAGACGCAGACGCAGACGCAGACGCAGACGCAGACACAGACACTGACACAGACAGACACGACACAGACACAGACACAGAACAACAGACACAGACACAGACACAGACACATACACAGACACAGACACGGACACGGACACAGACACAGACACAGACACAGATACAGATACAGATAAGATACAGAACGCACAGACACAGACACAGACACAGATATAGACACAGACACAGACAGACACAGCACAGCCACAGACAGACACTGACATAGACACAGACACAGACACAGACACAGACACAGACACAAACACAGACACAGACACAACACGGACACGGACACAGACACGGACACAGACACACACACACACACACACACACAACACAAACAGACAGACACAGACACAGACACAGACACAGACACAGAACACAGACACAGACACGACACAGACACAGACACAGACACAGACACAGAACACAGAACACAGACACAGACACAGACACAGACACAGACACAGACACAGACACAGACACAGACACAGACACAGACACAGACACAGACACAGACACAGACACAGACACAGACACAGACACAGACACAGACACAGACACAGACACAGACACAACACAGACACGAAAGACACAGACACAGATACAGACACAGACACAGACACAGACAGACACAGACACAGACACAGACACAGACACAGACACAGACACAGACACAGACACAGACACAGACACAGACACAGACACAGACACAGACACAGACACAGACACAGGCACAGACACAGGCACAGGCACAGGCACAGGCACAGGCACAGGCACAGGCACAGGCACAGGCACAGGCACAGGCACAGGCACAGGCACAGGCACAGGCACAGGCACAAGCACATGCACAGGCACAGGCACAGGCACAGTCACAGGCACAGACACAGCCACAGCCACAGACACAGACACAGACAGACACAGACACAGACACAGGGCCAGATGCAGACGCAGATGCAGACGCAGGCGCAGGCGGCGCAGGCGCAGGCGCAGGCGCAGGTGCATACGCAGACGCAGACGCAGACGCAGACGCAGACGGAGACGCAGACGCAGACGCAGACGCAGACGCAGACGCAGACGCAGACGCAGACGCAGACGCAGACGCAGACGCAGACGCAGACGCAGACGCAGACGCAGACGCAGACGCAGACGCAGACGCAGACACAGACACAGACACAGACAGACACTGACACAGAACAGACACAGACACAGACACAGACACAGACACAGACACAGACACAGACACATACACAGACACAGACACGGACACGGACACAGACACGGACACAGACACAGACACAGACACAGATACAGATACAGATACAGATACAGACACAGACAGACACAGTCACAGTCACAGACAGACACACACAGGACAGACACAGACACAGACACAGACACAGACACAGACACAGAAACACAGACACAGACACGGACACAAACAGACACAGACACAGACAGACACAGACACAGACACAGAACACAGACACAGACCTCACATACAGACACCGACAGACACGATACAGATAAGATAAGAACAGACACAGACACAGAACAGACACAGACACAGACACAGACACAGACACAGAACAGACACAGACACAGACAGACACAGTCACAGCCACAGACAAACACAAACAGACACAGACACAGACACAGACACATACACAGACACAGACACGAACACGGACACGGACACGGAACACACACACACACACGCAGACACAGACACACACAGACACAGACACGAACGACACAGACACAGACACAGACACAGAACAGACACAGACACAGACAAGACACAGACACAGACACAGACACAGAACAGACACAGACACAGACACAGACACAGACACAGACACAGACACAGACGCAAACACAGGCAACACAGACACCGACACAGACACAGACAGAGACACAGACACAGACACAGACACAGACACAGACACAGACACAGACACAGACACAGACACAGACACAGACACAGACACAGACACAGAACACAGACACAAACAGAACAGAACAGACACAGGCCGGCACAGGCACAGGCACAGGCACAGGCACAGGCACAGGCACAGGCACAGGCACAGGCACAGGCACAGGCACAGGCACAGGCACAGGCACAGGCACAGGCACAGGCACAAGCACCTGCACAGGCACAGGCACAGGCACAGTCACAGGCACAGACACAGCCACAGCCACAGACACAGACACAGACACAGACACAGACACAGACACAGACACAGACACAGGGCCAGATGCAGACGCAGATGCAGACGCAGACGCAGACGCAGGCGCAGGCGCAGGCGCAGGTGCAGACGCAGACGCAGACGCAGACGCAGACGCAGACGCAGACGCAGACGCAGACGCAGACGCAGACGCAGACGCAGACGCAGACGCAGACGCAGACGCAGACGCAGACGCAGACGCAGACGCAGACGCAGACGCAGACGCAGACGCAGACGCAGACGCAGACGCGACCGCGAACGCGACGCAAACGCAGACGACGCAGACCAACGCAGACGCAGACGCAGACGCAGACGCAGACGCAGACACAGACACAGACACAGACAGACACGACACAGACACAGACACAGACACAGACACAGACACAGACACAGAACACAAACAGACACGACACGGACACGACAGACACAGACACAGACAACAGACACAGACACACGAGACACAGACACAGACACAGACACAGACAGACACCAACGAAGCACAGACACCACAGAAACACAGACGACACAACAGACACGACAGCCAGACAGGCACAGACACCAAACAGCCATACAGATACAGACACAGACAGACACAGACACAGACACAGACACAGCAACAGACAGATACAGAGCAGACACAGACAGACACAGTCCAGACGCATCAGACAACCTGACAAGACACAGACCAGACCAGAGCAAGACAAACAGACACAGACACGAAACGAACGAACACTAGACACAGACCAGACAAGAACCAGACCAACGCAGACCAGACACGAAACGAACGAGACCAACCAAGCAACAACAAGCAGACACAGACCAGGACGCAACGCAGACAGACGCAGACGCAGACGCAGACGCAGACCAGACAGACAGACACACAGACACTGACACAGACACAGAACAGACACAGACACGACACAGACACAGACACAACACAGACACAGACACGGACACGGACACAGACACGGACACAGACACAGACACAGACACAGAATACAGATACAGACACAGACACAGACAGACACAGTCACAGTCACAGACAGACACTGACACAGGCACAGACAAAGACACAGACACAGACACATACACAGACACAGACACGGACACAAACACGGACACAGACACAGACACAGACACAGACACAGACCAGACACACAGACCAGACCAGACACATACACACACCGACACGACGAACAAGAACAGAACAGACACGGACACGGACACGGACACGGACACAGACACAGGCACATGCACATGCACATGCACAGGCACAGGCACAGGCACAGTCACAGGCACAGGCACAGGCACAGACACAGACACAGACACAGACACAGACACAGACACAGACACAGACACAGGGCCAGACGCAGACGCAGGCGCAGGCGCAGGCGCAGGTGCAGGCGCAGGCGCAGACGCAGACGCAGACGCAGACGCAGACGCAGACGCAGACGCAGACGCAGACGCAGACGCAGACGCAGACGCAGACGCAGACGCAGACGCAGACGCAGACGCAGACGCAGACGCAGACGCAGACGCAGACGCAGACGCAGACGCAGACGCAGACGCAGACGCAGACGCAGCGCAGACGCAGACGCAGACGCAGACGCAGACGCAGACACAGACGCAGACACAGACACACACAGACAGACACTGACACAGGCACAGACACAGACACAGACACAGACACAGACACAGACACATAAACAGACACAGACACGGACACGGACATAGACACGGACACAGACACAGACACAGACACAGATACAGATACAGACACAGACACAGACACAGACACAGACACAGACACAGACAGACACAGACACAGACAGACACAGTCACAGTCACAGACAGACACTGACACAGACACAGACACAGACACACACATACACAGACACAGACACGGACACAAACACGGACACAGACACAGACACAGACACAGACACAGACACAGACACAGACCGACACAGATACAGACACAGATACAGACACAGACACGAACGACACAGACACAGACACAGACACAGACACACACACACACACACACACACACACACACACACACACACACACACACACAACACACAACACAGACACAGACACAGACACAGACACAGAACAGACACAGACACAGACACAGACACAGACACAGACACAGACACAGACACAACAGACACAGACACAGAACAGACACAGACACAGACACAGACACAGACACAGACAGACACAGACACAGACAGACACAGAACAGACAGGCACACACAGGCACACGCACAGGCACAGGCACAGGCACAGGCACATGCACAGGCACAGGCACAGGCACAGGCACAGGCACAGGCACAAGCACAGGCACAGGCATATGCACAGGCACAGGCACAGTCACAGGCACAGACACAGACACAGACACAGACACAGACACAGACACAGACACACACAGACACAGACACAGACACAGACACAGACACAGACACAGACAGGCCAGACGCAGACGCAGGCGCAGACGCAGGTGTAGGCGCAGGCGAAGACGCAGACGCAGACGCAGACGCAGACGCAGACGCAGACGCAGACGCAGACGCAGACGCAGACGCAGACGCAGACGCAGACGCAGACGCAGACGCAGACGCAGACGCAGACGCAGACGCAGACGCAGACGCAGACGCAGACGCAGACGCAGACGCAGACGCAGACGTAGACGCAGACGCAGACGCAGCGCAGACGCAGACGCAGACGCAGACGCAGACGCAAGACGCAGACGCAGACGCAGACACAGACGCAGACGCAGACGCAGACGCAGACGCAGACGCAGACGCAGACGCAGACGCAGACGCAGACGCAGACGCAGACGCAGACGCAGACGCAGACGCAGACGCAGACGCAGACGCAGACGTTTAAATTTAAGGAGGAAATACGTTACAGATATTTTTTAACGGGCTGACTGTAGTAGATTTTCAACAATACACTGTAGTTTATAATTTTAACTAATTTGTCTGTATTTCCTGAGAAGATCATTCACTATAAATCGTAAAATTAAACCAAATATTGCATGTAATCAAATCCAACTAGCGCTGCAAAATCAAAATTTGCCATGGAAAACAAATAAAGTGTTTGGGAAACCTACGTAAACAAGAATTGTCAAATAATGATTTTGGTTTGTTGTGTGTTAAGTTTATCTTTAGCTTACAATGTTTTATAGTGCCGAAGAAACGTTAAATTTATATCAGTGTTATCTCCAAAATAACAAAAGCATTGCACTAACTATTAGAGCATACCGTCAAAAGTATCCGGAAAGAAGAATACCGGAAGATCCATATTTGGGCGAATTGAACGAGATCTCGAACAGCATGGTGTTTTAAAATACGCAAAAAGAAATTAATCTAAAAATATCTTGGATGATGAAGCGCAATGAAATATATGTTTGTATTTCGAAGAATTTACAGAAAATTCCATCAGAGATGCAGAAAAAGACTGAAATATTGGTAGAACTGATATCCATAGGACGCTGGCAATAAATAATTACAGGGCGGCTAAGTTAGATAAATTACAACACTTGGACGCTAACGATCATATTCTATGCTTGGAATATTGTAACTTAATGATGGATCGTCATCTTCGTGACCCTAATTTTTTTAACAAAATTTGTTGGACGGACGAAGCGATTTTTACTACCTCAGGGATATTTAGTGGAAAGAATACGCACTATTGGTCTCAAGAAAACAAAAACAATATTAAAACTGTACATCAAGGTCGCCGTAGTATTCATTGCTGGTATGTGATTTACAGGAATCAAATAATAGGTCCTCTATTTCTGGATAACCATTTAAATGGTGCGAGGTACCTGGAGCTACTAACAATATCAGACCATTGCTAGAGGTCAATGGTAACATAATAGTAATTTACGTAATAAGGATCATAAAGACGATCATTATGGTACAAGTCGCTACGTCTCGCCCGATAACTCGACGTGTGCCATAATGATTGTTTATGATCCGTATTACGTACAACATTTTATTTGATGGCATTTATATTAATACATTTTCGAAAAATTAAAAACTGCATTTTTGACATGTCACAATGACAACTATTTTTAAAGCGGTAAGTATACGTGCAGTTTAAAATATTAGTAGGTTAGTGAGCTGCGCTTTGCCATTTCCTTGACAACGTCAGGTTGTAACAGCAATAGTTATTTATTATTATTTATTAGAATCCATTGGAATTAATATTGCAAATTGTAGTAATTGCTCTTTACCATTTATAATAAATAGTTTTGTATATAGTTATGCACTTTGAATAAACCTTTTTGATCTCACCATCACATGTTTTTCATATATAATTTCATTATGGTACTTAGTCCCATAATGAATTCATTATGGGACTAAGTACCATAATGAGTTTCCTTATGTCATCAAAATTGAGTGACATAACGTTGTCATTATGACGTGCCATCAGATAAACAATATTATTTACCAAATGGATGGAGCACCTTGCCATAACACCATTCAAATAAGAAATTATTTAAATGAAAACTATGCAGAGGTCGTTGGGCGAAATGGAAATATTCGTTAGCCTCCGCGGAGTCCAGATTTGACCCCCCTGGACTATTTTCTGTGGGGAACATTAAAGGATAAAGTCCATAAAAATAAAGCTCAAGATGTTGATGATCTCAGGAATCGAATAAGGGAAGAAATTCAAAATACCAATGAAAGTGCTGCAGTAAGAGACGCCCTAAGAAAACTAGAAGTCATCTACACAACTTGTATTGTCCAGAATGGAGGCCATGTAGCACATTTACTTTAATCTTCCGTTTTGTATTAGGTATAGTTTATTGGTTGTTTCGTTATATGTATTTGTTTTGTTTGTTTTTACATATTAAGTAATTAATTTTTAATTAAATGTTCACTATTAACTTAATAGTTCACAAAACTTATCGTATTGTTAAATGTTAAAACATTTCTTTATTTGTTAAAATATCGTAAGTCGTTGAAATAAAAGATTAAATATTATTGTTATATCGAACATAGGTATTTTATTTTACCGATCATTTGGGAGAATGATTTTCCCAGAAAATACAGACATGTTAGTTAAAATTATAAACTACAGTATATTGTTGAAAATCTACTACAGTCAGCCCGTTAAAAAATATTTGTATTTCCTCATTAAATTTAAACGAAAGGTATTTTTTATTGCATAAAAAATGTTTAATAGCGAATATTTACTAAACGGCTAGAGATGGGAATAGGCTATTTTATACAAAGTTACCTTAATTTTTTGTGAACACTCGAAATCGGCAATGATATACAGCGTGTTCCATTTAAAATTATCGACTTATAGGTAATTCCACATATCCCCATCGGATCAATTTCTGACATCACCCTGTATAATTTGTAGCCAAAGTAAACAACTTGAATTATATATTGTGGTAGTGTCTGTAATATAAAAATGGCAGATTCACCAAAATGTGATATACTTATATTTTTTCGTACTACCTTCAATAAATACGTTTTTAGCAAAAAAATAAATAAAACGGCTATTTAATCCTGAACGACGAAAGATAGCTGTATAATATCTTATTGAAAGTCACCCTTACTTTTTATGAGGAATCCATATCCAAAATAATATACAGAGTGTCCCATTTAATTTTTAAGAGTTGTTTCCTGATTATAAAGACTGAGCACCCTGTATACGTGAAAGGAAAAGTTCCCTTAAAAACAATAACACTTTGTATTCAACTTTTTTCCTAAACAGAATATCTTTCGAGATAAGGGAATAGAGAATCTTATGTGGGACACCCTGTACGCTGAAAATACCATTTATAAACAATGGGCTTAGCATGTCAGTTAATTATGATGATAGGACTCGAATATACGTTGCAAACAAGTATGTTTTAATTTTGGATACATGTTACCCCTCAAGAGGGGTTATTATTAAATGTTATTAGGACATTCCGAAACAACAAAATATATTGTCCAAAAATCATCCCTTCAGGTGGGCCTCGGGTGGCCTGTTTAATATATCGGACCTCGCTTTTGTATACTGGATACGTATATATATATATATATATATATATATATATATATATATATATATATATATGACTTCATTAGTTCATTTCTTTAGACTAAATCGCTTTCAAAGAATGGACGTTCACTGGATATGTTGCACTTATGCGTTTTTCCTAAACCTTGTTTTATAATATGAATAACGTCAGTTATAGATTTCCTTATCGTAAATTTACACTGATATTGCCATAATGTTGTCAATTATTATTTCTGCTTTCCTTTCCTATTTCTACTAGTTTGTAGTTTTATCCATTTTCGATGACTGTATTACACTCCTTTCTTGTACCTTTGTATTCTTCTTCAACCTCTTCTGTTCTTTTACTTAGATATTTCAGTCCTTTGTGTGCAGTTTCTGCGTTACCATATCGTGACTAAGCCATTATTTTATGCGTATCTTTCTTCTGGTACCCACGATTTGATAACCTAATAATTTAAAATGAGTAACATTTATCTAGTTCTATCATTATCAATTAATTATCAATATTTGTGTGCAAGCGTGAACGGTAATGATAAGCACATTCGATTTTGAACAGTCCAGTAAAGCTTAAAGTTCCCTTCCCATCCTTCTTGAAAAATTCGAAAATATAATGAAAACTTTCGACCCTAATAAAAAAGAAGTATCAGTGATGTCAACTTAAAATTCAATAATGCTTGAAGTTTGTTACAGGAATTTCATAAAATTCAATAAACAATAGAGTTTTTATCTGAAGAGAATATTTTTAAGAAAAGTCTCATATAAGTATCCTTCGGAGTGATGACTGATAAGTATGCGCCATTCTGACAGATTGTTTCAATATGAAATTTTCTATCAACATCATATTGTTCTCGTCCCATTTTTAGTTTCCATCTGAAATTTTCTATAAAAATCACATTGTCCTAGCCCCATAACTAGTTTCACTTCAGTCTCATTATTAGGTTGAAATGAGTAATGGTATAGGATTTGAAATGCATAAATGAAGGACAACTTAAACTATTAAAATTGACAGTAATAATGACAAATTTATTCTCTTGACGATAAAAGAATTTTATTAGGTGTGTAGAATTTGCAATTTTAAAAACCTTATTAGAAGGATACGGTGCATAACGCATGAAGGCCTAGAAAGTGTCCAAGCAAGAATTCCTTTTAGATTCCCATTTTCAACATTTACTAAATACACAACCATTACTTACATAAACTACTCACTTGATCAACTTACGAAGCCTGTTACTGCGTTTGAAGGATGAAAAAGTTGTGTATGAGTCGTTAATTGTGCATTTGGCCTCGTGTAAATTAGATTGAAGTATATTACAAATCTGTAAACAGCTAGAACTTGAATAAGAAATCCCTTCGTCAAATGAATTTTTATATTTTATCTTTACCAGATGAATATTATCGTTAACAATGTAGATAACGCATGATTCACTAGTCAAACTATACATCGACGTCTTCAAATACCTTAACCACCAAAACTGCTGCCTAACAGTATTCCCGCATATCATCAGGAATTCGATAAAGTCTGGCACGCCGGACTGATACACAAAACCCTAGCATTTACCATCCCAATTCACTTCATCCAACTCCTTCTTTCATACTCTTGTGACAGGTCTGTGAAGAAAAACCACATCCCAGCCGTTTACACCAATAGCAGTCGTACCACAAGGTTCAACCTTAGCCCCACTGCTCTACCTAATCTACACACACGATATTCCACCAAGATGTTACAGTAACCCAATTTGCAGACTACACCGCGATATAGGCGAGTAGCCGGAAAAGCGAGACCGCAAACAGACTAATGTCACAACAAATACAGACATTCTCATACTGGGCCAACCAGTGGAGAATCACCCAACAAAACTCAACAATTACTATTTCGACATCTCAACATTACAAGACAACCTCCATAATCCACAGATAACATGAATGTAAAAATAAGAGACGTACAACTACAAGTCCAAGAAACCATAGTATATCTAGGACTTATTCTCTAAAACACTGAACTGAGACCAATAGTTCAAAGAGACTCTAACGCAACCGCGCAAACCTGTTCAGAACGCTACGACGACAAGACAGAGGATGCCACCCCAAAACCTTACAACACACATACAATACATACTAACCTAAATTCCATCGCCGCCTGTGAACGGAACGTACTACGAAACAATCACTCAGACTGAACTACAGACACCCAAACGTCATGACAATAGAAACAACAAACATAGAACCCATCACAGACAGACTTAAGACATTAAAACAAAATACGCAAACCTACACCAACAACGGACGACTGTACAACCCCAGAAAATCTAAAAGAAGACTTAAACACCTACCTGCACTATTGACAAAACTACTAGACGACTTACCAGAAGACTTTGACGGAATCCTAGATAACACGCCATACCTACTCCGCTAAACCCTGCCCCCTTGCTAAAATGATGACGACCACCGCTCACGAAAATATCCAACTTTCAAACATTATATACATTATATACATTATATACATTATATACATTATATACATTATATACATTATATACATTATATACATTATATACATTATATACATTATATACATTATATACATTATATACATTATATACATTATATACATTATATACATTATATACATTATATACATTATATATATATTATACACTATTATATACATTATATACATTAAGAGTTAATCAAACAAATTAATTACAATAAAATAATAAAACTGTTCTTTTCTTTTTTTTACCACACAAAACGTACAAAAAAATTGAAACTATAAACAATTCCAACACTAAAACACCCAAAAGCGAAAAGAGCCATAGCTGAAGAGGGAGAAGACCCATCAACTGCCTGCAGAAAGAAGATACGTAAGCAAATAATCTATAAGCAAATAAACAAAAAAAAAGTGACGCATGTATTAGAGCCAATTTTGTTCTAATAAAGAAGGTTAAACGACTAAATGTATGTCAAAATTGTTTGCTTACGGGTCACACGCACTCATATTATCATATCATACTAATTTTGACTTGTGATCTTTATTTTTTGCTTAATATACCATTTAAATGGTTAGTTAGATAATAAAAAAATAGAAATACGTAGACATTCTGCGTCTATCACGTTTACAGTAAAGTGAAACTACAGGATAATTATTTAAAAGTACAGAGTATTTTTAAAATATAAAAAGTATCGTCATTAATGCTTAATTATACCGTTCTTTGTAGTTATGCTAGGGGAACCAGATAGGTTAATCTTACAAAGGTTAAGCGCTAGCTATTTTCAATTCTATCCGCTTCCAAGTTCAACATTTATATCAAAATCTTACTGTGTTACATATCCCTGATGTAAACGATTTTCACCTTAAGAACGTTAAATTATGTGCTCAAGGTCTAATCAGAAATAAACTGCATTAAATGGTTACACATATGAATTATAGTCCCTTAGAGCTATCAATTAAAGTACAATATTGAAAGCCAACTGCTAAATTATATGCTCATGGTTTAAGTGGAAAATAAGATTGCATTAGTACGTTAGTTAATACACATATTAATTAAAAGTAAATACTGAAGGTCGACTGTTAAAGTTATGTGTACAAGGTCTAAGCAGAAAATAAATGCATTAAATGGTTACACATATGCTTTATAGATTGTTTTTACAATTCGTTTTGAGCTCCTTTTATTTGCGTAAAAATTGTTTTGGATTTTAATAATTGACTGTCTTGTTTTAATATTAATAATGATTAATTGGGAATCCTCTTTATACCTCACTCATAAGTAAGTGTGTGTCAGTTTAGGGATGACGTTTTAAAATCAATTGCATAACTTTTAATACTCAGATTAAACTACATAAATTGATTGATTATTGATATGGAATATCATACTTTCTTTAAAAACAGTAAAATATATTCATAGCCATAAAGCTTGTAATACAGATTACTACCTACTCTTTATTTACATAGATCAGAGTCGCAAAAAAGCTGATACAGTAAATTATCTAAAACATTCTCAAATCTAGGTAATCCATAATCTCCTATGTAAAATGTTAGTGTGAAGACATTTTCCGCAGTCAAGACTTTTAGGATGGCGGAAATCCCCTTATGTTCAAATTTAAGGACAGCGTAATTTAACTTATATGGATCTTCATAGAGAACATCACTACCAGCATCAACTTCACCGTTTTCATCTTGAGCGGTTATATAGCTTATTAACAAGTAAAACAACTAATACCCTGATACTGCTTCATAGTAATACTCGTTCGATTGTAATTATGCTTTAAAAAATACATGCAGCGGATAATATACAATCTTTATCTGCCGCTATTATTATTACACAGATATGGAATTATTCTTAAAATTAGCTAATTTCCCCACACCACCTTGAAATACTACATAGGTCTTCTATTCTTCTTCACCCATCAAGCTGTACCACATACAACTTTCTTGAGATTATCCAATTCCTGATCAGTAGCATGTTTTCTAATACACAAGACAGCATCTTCAATATTGCGGTGTATACGCCGAAAAATTGTCTTGTGTCTTCTTCTTTAAGCTAGATTTTGCCTGCATACAGCATACAAGCTCTATCTTAGCTGAATTACCTCTGTCAAAAATGGGGTTATAATCAAATTAGGTATACCAGCCCCTTATTAGAACACATCTTTTTAATCTGTCCAAAAAGGATTTTAGATTTATAAAATGTACGCCCAGAAAAGATATTAGAGTGTTGCTACAGAAACAAAAAATGTACACCATACATAAATCCACAGCGCGAAATCTATTCGAGGCATGTACATTCCGAGTAACATTTTTTCGAGTAATGGTGGACTGATCTTTGTGATATGCAATCTTTCAGTAATCAGAGTAATAGATACAGCTACATACTAGCGGTTATCGGGATGTTTAGCAAGAGGATTCAGATATGAGTTCTTAAAACGAAGACAATCGGGTCTGAAAGCATTCACCGTGGTTTTTAGGAAAAGAAATAAACTTCTTCACATAGATAAAATTTTGCGGCGCGAGGCTTTCGGCGAAGGCGTTTCCATGACCGCCACTCCAACTCTCCCCGAACACAGATTGTAAGACAGGTGTAGGACGTGGCAACTTGTTCTCGGATCTTTGTCGTGATCGGAACTTGTTCGTGGGCCTTCGTGTATTCTCGTAGTACCCTTGGCGGAAAATATGAATTTGCATTTAGCTCTCTGCAGGTTGTAGATGGAAATATGAATTTGTATTGTAATAAGGAGCATAATGCTAATTTGTAAGACAGATGTAGGGTTTAGCAATTTACTATCAGGACTTCGCTCCTTGACCCTTGACCCTTATATTCTAATAAGCGGGCCCAACGCTAACTTATAAGACGTAACTTACCTTCGGGGCTTCTCACCCTTGGTGGAAAATTTGAATATGTATGTAAGTGTTTACATTCTGTTCTGCTTATTGCGAGAAATTTGAACTTGTATTCTAATAAGAATGCTAACTTATAAGACAGACATAGGGTTTCGAAACTTGATTCCGGGTCTTAGCCGCCTGGTTCCTTGGTGGGAAATTTGAATTTGTATTTAAGTCTACATAAGACATATGTAAGGCCTAGGAACTTGCTCTCGGGACTTAGCTCTCTGGCGGGAAATTTGAACTTTTATTCTAATAAGCGGACCTAATGCTAACTTGTAAGACAGGGCTATGGCTTCGCAACGTGCTCTAGGAGCTTCACACCATTGACTGTAAATTTGAATTTCTATTCTAATAAGGGGCCCTAATGCTAACTTGTAACACACGTATAGGGTTTCGCAACTTGCTCTAGGACCTTAGCCCATTGTCGTGCCCCACAAGCTCAAATTTTGAATCTACTAACGAATGTTTTTCTATAATACAGCTGTCGCCACCTAGCCGTGTATTTTAAAAGTACATACTAACACTAGTTTTCATGGTAAGACGTACGCATCTGGGCCTCAACCAACCGATCAATATCGATCAAATCAAACAACGGGGGCTTCGCCCCTGGCTGTAAATTTGAATTTGTATTCTAATACGGGGTTCTAATGCTAACTTGTAACACAATATAAATAAAGTTTGCCGCGAGTAAGATTTGAACCTACGACTATTCTTATAAGACAGTTATAGGGCTTCACAACATGTTCTCGGCGAGAGCACTGCCCTTAATTTTGAACGTAAGGGGAAGTGTACCCATCCCAAAAGTCTTGACTGCGGAAAATGTCTTCACACTAATATTTAACATAGGAGATTATGGATTACCTAGATTTGAGAATGTTTTAGATAATTTACTGAAGCAACATTTTTGCGAACCTGATCTATATAAATAAATAGTAGTAATCTGTATTACAAGCTTTATGGCTATGAATATATTTTACTGTCTTTAAAGAAAGTATGATATTGATATCAATAATCAACCAATTTACGTAGTTTAATCTGGGTGTTAAAAGTAATGCGTTAAAACGTCAGTGAGGTATAAAGAGGATTCCCAATTAATCATTATTAATATTAAAACAAGACAGTTAATTATTAAAATTAAAAACAGCTTTTACGCGATTAAAAGGAGCTCAAAACGAAATGTAAAAACAATCTACAAAGCATATGTGTAACCATTTAATGCATTTAGTTTCTGGTTAGACCTCGTACACATAATTTTAACAGTAGACCTTCAGTATTTACTTTTAATTAATATGTATATTAACTAACATATTGATGCAATTTTATTTTTCACTTAAACCTTGAGCATATAATTTAGCTGTTGACCTTCCATATTGTACTTTAATTGATAGCACTATTAAAGAGAGTACACAATGAAGCGTAGAACAGACTATAATGCATATGTTTCACCATTTAATGCATTTTATTTCTGCTTAGACCTTATATACATAATTTAACGTTCTTAAGGTGGAAATCATTTAAAGCGTGTTTTGTAAAGCAAACGTTAATTACTCATTAATATGTATAATGTTGAAGGTTACAATCTTTTTATTATGAAAAAGACACTTGTCATCTTTACATGTCATCTATTAATTCTTCCCCATTATTAGAATACAATTTTTATGACAGGGGCGAAGCCCGCGAACAGATTCCCGTCTTATAAGGTTAGGACCCCTTATTAGAATGCAATCTGCAATGCATAAATAAATTTTTCGTACAGATAAAAGATCACAATCTGTAGAAGGGTATTAAAATAAATGTAATAATAATTTTAATAACAATTATGCAATCTCCTTTGATAAAAACAACCCTAATAAATATTAATAACAGATTAAATCTTTTTATTCTCAGGTGAAAAAAATACGATCCCCACGTGGGCATATAAAAAATGGCGGCCAAAGTTGTCCCAAGAGTGACGTCACAAAGAACAAAATCGCGGCGGAAGGTGTCCGTATCCTACTTCTAGGGATATGACCGAAAACATGCTTAATTACCTCCGAATTCATAGAAGGTGTTATCGACCGTTTCACATTTCGGAATGGTCAATAAATATAACGTTATTCCAATGACAGTTGACGTCTTTTCTGGAAGTACATACACAGCAACCTCGAAAGCAACGTATGGGTATTTCAGATGTCGTTATCGGTCCTTTTTTTAACAAAATTTGAGTGGATTAAGAGTTCTTGCGGAGTAGCCGAACCCTTTGGAAAACCAGCGAGATATGGACAGAAAATAAAATTAAATTTCAACAAGGCCCGCACTAACTAGTATCCGTCCAATAGTTTCTACTCTACCGATCATTCGAGAAAGTCGTTAAATACAAGGAATACGTTCGAAAATTGTAGAACGGAGATCCAAATCATTTATATTACTGTTTAGAAAAGAAAAATGGGCATTTTCAATAATTTATTAAATAAAATGTTTTAATTTACATGCTCAAATAATAATAACCGGAGAGCAATTGTATGGCGTTTTCAAATAAGATTTATTTACATGTCTAATTATTTCTTGGATATTAAATCGTGCATTTTGCATTTACTTTTTATATAACTTTAAATGTTTCGATAACAGTTACACGTATTGTCCCCAGTAAATAGTAAAAGTTAATTGAGATAAGCCTGCTATCAATATGACAGTTTGATAAACGTATGAAAATGTCACAATCAAAGAACAAATGCAACGAAATTCAATTAATTTATGATGTAAGCCTCAAGCTGTGAAATACTTAAATTTGAAATTGATGAAAGCATTCATAACTGCAAACTTGACATACCAATTTAAAAGCTAGTTAAATCCAACAAATAAATAGTTTTTGGTTGATAGTTGTAATTGTTACTGTACAGTGAAATCATAATGTGTACGTTAAATATGATTTTTAATTTTAATTATATACGTTAAATTATTGTAGTGCTGTGGTAACTTAAATTATTTAATTGGTAAAGCATTTACTCAAGGTCTAGCAAAAACCTAGACATACCAAAAGCTAAAACTAAGATGTACCATTATTGTTTTTTTCTTTGTAAGATACCAAAATCTATTTATTCGGATACTTTCTTCTTTCCTATTGAAGTTATTTGGCTATTTTAATATCTCAATAGTTGTAAATATTATAAAACAGTTGCAAATTAACATAATAATGAGGTTTTCTGGACAACATTTCTGTATTATCCAAATAAATATCATGATTTACATTAATTAAAGTACGCTCAGTGACTGCAGATTTATCTGTTTGAATTTACATGATCTCATGTTTTTTATGTCTAATATGAAAGCTACGTTTTATGGTTCAGTGTACGCTTTTCCACAAGAAGAAGGTAAATTATACACCCCAGAAGATGACAATGAATTTGAAACATTTTTAAGTAATTTTAATCTCTCTTGTTGGTTTAATATCAATTAGGGCCTTTCCAATTTCATTATTTATGAAGGAAATAAAAGAAGTACATTAGGCATTCATGTTTCTGTATGGTTATTCCTAACAGGTGTAATAGCATTAATCCCCTTAAGTCAATACCCATTAGTTTCTAGTGATGTTGTTTGAATGATTATATTCATCTTCAAAAAATTCGTATAGCTCCACTAAAAATTTATACTAACTTTTTGACGTGGAAGATGGCGTTGTTTGGCCTACGTATGTTTTATCACAATCTTCACTTGGAAGCTAGTAAATTCTTCATTTTCTAAATTTATTCTGCAGAACTGTTTGATTTGTTTAGTTTCTTCCGTGGTTCTGCTTTTGTGTGGTATTAATGCAAATATTTTTGTTCGCTAAACAATCGCTGAGTGATTTATCTTGACTTTCCTGACAATAATTAAATCATTACAATTTATTTGCAAGTCTGATATTTAATTACTCGAAAACCTACATTCTGATGAAACGGAGTGGCCGTCTAGTGTAGTACATTGCGCTATTTGACTGGGATAGGCTGAATGAGGTAAGTGTTGCATCATGTGGGGCAGGTAAACAATGAAACTACTCAAATTAAAATTAATTTATATAAAAACACGTACTTACGCTTGAGTAATAATCCTTTAATTGATCAGAGACAAATCGTTAACATACGCGTTTTAACTTCAAAAGGATGACTGTTATTTATCGATTAATAATTGAAAAACACATTAAAACTAAGACCCGAAAGAAAAAACAAATTAGCGTTGGCTAATTCAAAAGAAAATGTACACACAAGAAATATTTATAGACCGAACGGTTTACCGTAGGAGTTTCCGTACAACAAATCAAAACGGCCGGCTCAATAAAAATTTAAATAGCAACTGCCCTCCCCTCTGGTTTCCACGTAACCATGTCTACTCCCAAAAATCAACACCCGTCTTTAAAAAGTGATAAAAAAAACAAGAAACATTAATTTACGTTGGAACAGTTTCATATTAATTATTTAACATCTTAATTTTAAAATATGCATTCGTCCATAACAAACGCTGCGTCTACGTCTCAAGTTTCAACGTACCAAACAAAGATCCCTTTGGATTTGCGCTATGTACCGACACAATTTATTATTACATTTGTGAAGTTTTTACCACAAGGATGTGCCTACAGCGAGTTTCAAAGATTTGTTACACTATCTCAATAAAGGCAGTTCTGGCGAACATCTGTTTCTATCCTAACATGTCTTTTTTTCAGCCCTTACTCAAATACCAATTACGTAAAATACAGAAAATAAAATATTCAGAAAACATCAAATTACGACGTAATATATAATAAAATATATCCAATACCGTTAACCCTTCCATCGCGGTAATAATTGCGATTTGAAGATGTTTATTATAATAATAAAATTTTCGCGGTCCGCTACCTATAGTGGTCATTTAGCATTTTACATTAAAAGACACGGTATACAGAGAAGTAACATGCCCACGTAAGTTTAAATGCCAAATTACTTAAACATCTAAAACAAACAAAATTTCCAGTAAGTGAGGCGAAAAGTAAAATATCGAAATATAATATAAGCACGTTCCAAGCTGAGCTTTAAAATTATTTAGGTTTTCTATGGTTAAGTAAAATGTCTATCTAAAAACGGTAATACGTTACCTTGAAACTGAATTTATAATGTGTAATGATCCTGAAAATCCTTAATATAAATTTTCCTATCCTAGTAAATAATTCCTATCAAAACCTATTTCCTATTTCCTGCCACAACTCTTTTATCATTGTTAATAAGTGCTATCAGTTGTCCACTCCTTTCCCACTCCATCAAATTTACCTATAATTACCAGACCCCCTAGCATTCATGCACTCAGAGTCGCAGATCCATTCATTCATTCACTCTCAAACTCGACACTTCTGCCCTAAACTTCTTCCTTCACCCACTTCCTATAATATATTTTACCTGATACCTGTAGTACTATCCTGACCAGTAATCAGACCAGTAACCCTGAGTCGTATCCCTTATCCATATTATTGACCTGACCAGCATCCTGTATTTATCTACGTACACTTTTATGTATAACATTCTTGGTGGTCAAAAGCCTCGAGAAAGGTGCATAAACGCGACTAGGGTAAGAAGTGCTTAATTTTCCGGAGGTCACTCCCTAGAAAAACTAAAGATTTCTAAGATAAGAATCATCCCTTTATCATTATAAGAGCCCTTCACAAAATAGTAAAACACGTTCATTCAGATAATGCTCTTAGTGGTGCCCAACGCCCCGGGATCGGTATCAAATGATAGTTGAAGGACGTAGTTAATTAGACGGAGGTTCTGTCCTGAATAACTAGCTGCCTCTACTTAACAGAAGGTTCCCTTACCGATATAACCCTTTAAACGTTGTAACAAATCTTTTTATGTATGTTTAAAATTTACGTTCACATTGGTAACTTAAGTGTAGCGTTAGTTGCATACCTTATTGGCGTAAAATCTCTATTTAGTTCTTTTACTAAATTATTTCAATTATTATTCACTACACATCCTTTCCGCGCTTTAGTCATTTTCGGCCATTGCGCAGGCTTTTACTATGAGCGACCCTTCATTCATTGTTTAAACTACGTGTTTAAGTAGAAGCGATTTTCGCTTCGTTTAAATTTTTTAGTTAGAGTGCCACATTTATATGGTGAGTTTTTAAATTTATTATACGGAAATTTGAGAAATTACATTTCAGGCAACTCGACTTACATTTCAGGCAACTCGACTTTAGTTATACTCTTACCACTTATTTTCCTCTGGGTTTAATTTTATTTTAACGTTAACTTTGCAAGATGATGCAAAAGCTTTGCTAATACGAAGTGGGAATTCTATTACCAAATTTTACTTTGAACCATGCAAGGTCAATTCAGTTTGGAGGTTTGTAAAGAAATTGTTATATATTTGGAATTACCATGTAAAAGAAATTACATATTTCATATTATTAATTAATTCACATTTTACTTGTTATTTCCATGAGTTTTTTGTAACGTCTCTATTTTTTAAGATTTATTTGTTCCTTAAAAACAAATTATTGGTGTACGAAATTACATTGTTTATTTTCAGGTTTGAAGCAACACCTTTTTTTTATAAAGCGAAAATATCTAAGCAATTCTATTTTTGTTAATAAGCAAAGCAAATGTTTTTGAACCTGGACCTATTAATCTACCGACGAGCTAAGTGGTATAAACTCTTCTAGTTATACATTATTATCCATCGCTAATTATAGCTCTGGGCTAGAAGTATTTCATCGTAAGTGGGGAATTATTTTTACGACACCCAGTTAAGATTGCTACGTTGCCAGTATTTTCGATTCCGAATACTCTATTACAATTCTTCAGACCTCAATCAGAGTTCTCAGTTCACATGGTTTGCATTTACCCTATTACCACCATTCCAGACAATCTCACTAATTACCAAATTTGATAAACAATCCCAACCTCTAAATATAAAGACCTGACCGGAACATAAAATTCCACTTTCTTGTTATGATTTTATTCATAAGCCTATTACCTATTACTAATTCCTGCCCTGGTTCAATTCATTTGATTGAAACAAACAATTAATACTGGACAGCTGGTTATTATCAGCACACTAACTCTCATACCTAATTGCAAATGTAAATACAACACTCACCTGTAAACAACTTCCTTGTAAGCTTTACGTTACACATATTTAATTTACACAGATATCACATATTCATTATAATTAACCTTTTTAGTAATGAAAATTTCCCTTATTACTAAAACATCTGTTTAATTATATATTTACAGTAATATTCATAGAGAATTTGTAAGAATGCGGCATACCATAGTGGTTTGGTCACTCATGTTTAGTTTCAAGTTTATTTATTTTATCTAGTACAACTAAGTTTGTTTTATTTTATATTATTATACCAGAATAAATTTATTATAACCTGTTAAGGTTTATTAATAAGTTTATTCACAAAGTAGTATAGTCTTTAAACCCGACCCGAGAAGCAAAACGAGGGCAATATAAATAGTAACACCAACCAGCGGGGTATCCAGGGCAGTCCGAACCTCGGTTACGAACGTAAGCCCCTATCCAGCGTAAGCGTATTGCGATTCTTATTATAATCGCTTAATTTCACAAAAAAGAACTTAGCGTTTTTCGCTCATCCTTTCCGGCATCGTGATCTTCGCTGCTTCGGAGTTAGATCTGTCACTTCTTGCATACGGATAATACGAAGAAGCGGTCATCAGAAGAGGATCTACATTCTAGCAACAAGCAGGAGCCGCCGGAATCTATCGGGAACAACGCAAAGAGGCATCCAGGACACCGAAACAGAATAACTAATCCAAGACACCGCCAACAACAGGACAGGATCGACGTCGGGTAATAACCTATAGGTAATAAAGAAATATTTTTTAATTAATTCTATTTTTGTTTTAATTTAAGAATTACTTTCCTCCTTTTCTATTTGGGTGTCTCATTTCCAAGTCTTTATTCCTCGGGGTGTGAGACTCCACCTCGGTGGAGACCCGGCCTTCTCTTAAACACCTTTATTTCTTTTTATTTCTTTCTACTGCCCTAACTAACAACAACCGTGATGGTTAAGCAAGGTCGCCACCGAGCTACCCTAACGGTTATATCCCCAATCCCCGACGCCGCCCGTCTACCCACAACACCAACCACATCCCAAACTCCTTGCACCTATGCACACACACTCGCCTCGCCACCACCATCCTGACGCACACGTTCTCATTCAAAAGCCTCTTCCATATCCACCACATCCACAGATTGCTACATTTCCTCACGTTCCACCTCTTCCACAAAACCACCCAAAGCCGCTCTCACACACATAACCGCTCTCTTACCTACACCTGTTCACACACACATACCCACTCTCTTACCTACACCTTTCCCTGCCTTGATTACTATATCCGCTTCCCCCAATCCTATACCCTCACGCTCCCAATCCTCGAGATATTGCATCCGCAATATCCCAAAATCCATTAAAACCCAAAAATCCCTTTTTAATTCCTTGAAATCCCTCAACCTTCGCTGGTTGAACTTAACGTTCAATCACAACCAAACCTGTCTCTTAGAGACACCTCTACTTTTCCGGATGGTACGCAGCTTAGGCTGCGACACCACTTCGGCGACCCAACCGTTACCCTCACCCAACTCTCCGGTCACCGCTTACCTAACACCACTCCTGGAGCTCCCTCCTTTTCCTGCGTGATTCATCACGTAGATAAGGACATCCTAGCCCAAGAGATTCTCGATGCGATCGATCTTCCACAAGTGAAGAAGGCCGTTCGCATCACCTCAAAGGCCACAAACACCACAACTTCCCTAATCCGCATCATAACTCCTTCCCAAACCACCCTTGAGTTCCTCCTAGCACAGGGTGTCTTCATGTACGGGCGACACTACCGGTGCGAACCCTCCTCAATCCAGCAACCGCTCCCCAATTATTGCTCCCCCTGCACGCAGGTGGAGCATACCGCTGGCCACAACACCCTCTACGATGACCTTTTAATTTACGCCCCAAGCCTTCCAAATGCCGTTATCCTAGGTGATTTCAGTGCCCGCCGTACCCAATTTGGTGACACCGCAACTAACTGCAACGGTAACAGCCTAACTTCCGCCCAGTTGCAGCTGCCGCTCTTGCGAATCGTCAACAAACAACCCAAATACTTTGATCATTTAGGTGCCTCAATAGTAGACCACATCATAGTTTCCGAACCAATAGCTCACTATTTCGATCGTGAGTGCTTTCTAGGCACCACGATCACATGTGATCATATACCCCTACTGGTCAAAACTTCATTTTGTCCAGCTCCTCCCACACCTCCTCAATACAGTCATTAAAGATTTTTCGAAAGCCGACTGGAATGTGTTCTCTGATCACATCTCCAATAACCTTCCTACACCCAATCTTCAAACGACCCAAGATCTCGAGAGAGCCATTAGAGACCTAACTTCCGTAATTGCGGAAGCGGTCGGTACCTCTATACCATTAAAAAACATTGAAATTCCCCGCAAACCGCTCCCATAACACATTGTGAACATGATTAAAGAGAAAAGACGAATTTACCGTCAATTCTTGCGATCCAGAGATCCGGATCTCAAGACCGAATACAATCGCCTCAACGCCTTAATCATGCGAGAAGCCAACAAACATGCCGAAGACTCCTGGTCCAAAGCCACCTCCCAACTAGATTATAGAAATGGCAATCTCGTCTGGCAACAGTTCGATAGACTGACCAGAAGAAAAGTAAACCCTAAATCACACCTTACTGACCTTCAGGGCAACCTAATCTCCTCTGACCAAAGAAAGGCCGATTTCTTTGGGCACCACCTTCAAACCATTTTCCAATCCCCAGATGATCCCCAGCTCGACAACCAGGTCAAGGTACTCCTAGAGGGTCGCTTTGAAGAGTTCCGCAACCTTAACATTCCTGAACCCCAACTCAATAACGAGAGTCCCTTTTATACCCCCATCACGCCCGATCAGGTCCACACGTATTTTAAAAAAGGAAAAAACTCAGCCCCAGGTCATAACGGCGTAAATAGGAAGATCCTCCGATACCTACCGACCCAGCCCTCCGTCTACTTTCCGATATATATATATATATATATATATATATATATATATATATATATATATATATATATATATATATATATATATATATACATCATGATATGTAATATATAAATAAACCAAACAATACAACAACAAGGAATGACCAGGGCTGAAGAGAAAGGACTCCTGAACAGTCCACAAATAAGTAACATAAGCTAACAATTAGTAGATACTAACACAAAAGCATGAGCATACTAACAAAAAAAAGCGGGGTATCATTTCAATTCCATAGGTGCCCTTGGAAAAGATTAAACGGTGACGTTTGGAACGGTATAAACAAAAACCTTAGTTCAATAAACGCTGTACATATTTCGTAAATTTAAACAATTTTACTACTACTGAGGACAATAACTGTAAGTGTTATCGAAACGTATAGATTTGTGCAAATATAAATACAAAAATACACCACTAAAAACCAAAAAAGGCTAAGCATTTTCATTGTATGTAGTAATGGTGAAAGTTTACATTTTCATATGTTTAAAATGTGTATTTTTTATTAAACTTTATTGCCCCATTTACTGTTTAATTCTACATAAAGAACATTTTCATGTTTACCGTTCTCTTTGCGTGTTTCGCATTATTATTCCATATTAATTAATTAATAATGAATTTCTGTTAAAGTAATGCAGTGATTTGTCTATTTTGTTGTTTAAATAATGGTTAATAACGTCAATTTCAAGAGCTGTACTTCAATATTTATCGCCAGTAACCACTTCGATGTTAAATTTTGATATTACCGCATTTAGTTTAGGACGTTTTCAATTTAATTTAATTAACGATTAGAATAAGAATTAAAATTCAATTGTGTCTATGGCTCTCACATACTACAATTAGAATGTATCTATCTTGGTTTTTTAGTGCTATTTGATTTGATTTCTTTAACTCGAACTGTAACATTGAAGGTGGATTTTATTAATATCTAGAAAAGTGTAATAAAAATACATGCCTAGAATGCGACAATATGAAAATCTTTTACAGTACATTAATAATAGATCTTATGCTTTTCATCTCTTATATTTCTCATTATTTTTATTCTGGAAAAAGATACCTTACTCGGAGAACACCAGGGAAATCACACAAACTCAGCATTTGCTATCTAAATTTTGTATACTCTAGACGAACAAAAAATTACCGGTTATTCATATTTTGTTTGTCCTGAATTTATAAAAGTAATCTTTCGTTTACAGAGCTTTTCGAACATATAACTATTTGTCATAACTATTTTGAAAATATGTTAAGTATGAATAAGTAAAATACTACATTTTGCTTTCTACTTTATATGGTAGGTAGAGTGCTGTTATATATTATTAAAACGATTGAGCATGTACTAAAATATAGAACGTCTTTTCTGTAAAATAACAAAAAAAAAACTAATATTGGTGGTCAAAGCAAGATCAACTACTTCCGAAACATGCTAGCGTTCTATTAACACATAGACCAGCAATAAGCAATTTTTTTATCGAAAATTAAAAAAATATTTTATAGCATCGTACCTACGGCAAACGTTAGTTAATATGATGCAGGTAACAGAAAAAATAGGTTGGTCGCGAGAATCGTGGAAGGTCTTGTTAAGGGATGCGGTTTAAGGGTTGAAAACTGTTTTTATTTTTTACCGGCTAACCATGACTTCTGATCGAAAAATGATGTACAGCAAAGTTGTAGATAATTAAAAATTTTTTTCGAAAAATGGAAAAAATGTTCAACGAAAAATAAATTCACAAACATTTTTGATTTTTTAACTTTTCAACAGTTTATTTTATTTGTCTTGAATTGAACTTTCATTTGGTAAAAAAGAATATACATTTAAAAACATACAAAAACATACAACAGTTGCAAAAATAATAAGAAAATGGATCTATTGAAAATAAATATAAAACAGAACACAGAAAAAATGTAACTGGTAATGATAACAATGTTATAAATGTTGTTCTATCTACTATGGAGAATCCGAGGACATCGTTATCACAGCGGCAAGAAATAACCGATGTTTCTGAGCGATCAATTATGCAATTAAATAAATTCAAGCCATACAAACCCAAATTTTTCATACCCTTCAGGAAAGAGACCTAAAGACAAGGTTATAATTTTCTTTTTGGTTCCAAGGAGAAATAGAGAATGATGAATATTTTTCGACAAGAATTCTTAATTCTGACGAATTCTGCGAGATATTTAAATATGCTTCAGACACATTTATCACATTATTTGGATAATCTTCCTCTGAGAACCAGAATCGGAACAGCGAAACGGCCTCCCGCATCATATCCAAAACCCTACGGAACTTTTGCAACTGGGCTAACCTGTGGAGAGTCTCCGTCAGTCCTACCAAGACCCAAGCAATCTTCTTCCGCCATCCTCGTTACACCGAAGATAAGTGCCCAGGGCTTGCCTCCAGAAATGTGTCCCTCATTCTAAATCAGGAAAGACTCCTCTCCAAGATGAAATCACCTCCCTAGGAATCCTTTTCACACGAACCCTCAACTGGCTCCCGGATGTTGAAAAACCCTCAACCGTATTAGGAACCGCGCAAACCTACTGGGCCCTCTCCGAGGTAAAATCAGAGGTTGTCACCCCAAAACCCTCTTACACACGTATAAAACATATATCCGCCCTGTTATGGATTTCCGAGCTCCCATATATACAAATATAAGCCCCAAACACCTTTACTCCATCGCTTCCTGTGAACGCTGAATTTTTCGACGCATACACCGGTTACCCTTCAGGTACCCTAATACCCTTACTATCCAACGCGCTAATATATCCCCAATCACACATAGAACCCAAACCCTTTAGAAAAATTTTACCCACAAAACATTTTCGGCGATACCATCCCAACCAAACAGATCCTTACCACTCCTTATAACTACCGCTTTCCCCATTCCCACGAAGGAAACCCAAGCTCAAATTCAAACATCCATCCACCATCCTCACACAACTCCTCGATAACCTCCACGAGGAGATAGAAGAATCCTTGACAACATCCCGTATGCCCTCCCCATCCCCACGTCTATTGGATGATGACCCCAGCAAGATACCGGCCAACGATTATAAGTACACCAACCACGCTATTCACACCACAACCACCATGCACACTTAACCCATTAACACATTCATTACTCAATAAAACCTAAATAATTTTTTTTGTACATCATGATTGTACAACATACAATAACACCAAACACCGCAGCACAACAACAAGGAATGGCCAGGGATGAAAGGGGAAGGACTCCTGAACAGTCCACAAATAAGTAACATAAGCTAACAATAAGTAGATACTAACACATAAGCAGGAGCATACTAACAAAAATTCCATAGGTGCCCTTGGAAAAGATTAAACGTTGATGTTTGGAGCGGTTTAACAAAAAAAATTAGTTCAATAAACTCTGTACATATTTCGTAAATTTAAACAATTTTACTACTACTGAGGGCAATAACTGTGTTATCGAAACGTATAGATTTGTTGAAAATATAAATACAAAAATACTAAAAACCAAAAAAAGCTAAGTATTTTAATTATATGTAGTAATGGTGAAAGTTTACATTTTCATATGTTTAAAATGTGTATTTTTTATTAAACTTTATTGCCCCATTTATTGTTTAATTCTACATAAAGAACATTTTCATGTTTACCGTTCTCTTTGCGTGTTTCGCATTATTATTCCATATTAATTAATTAATAATTAATTTCTGTTAAAGTAATGCAGTGATTTGTCTATTTTGTTGTTTAAATAATGGTTAATAACGTCAATTTCAAGAGCTGTACTTCAATATTTATCGCCAGTAACCACTTCGATATTAAATTTTGATATTACTGCATTTAGTTTAGGACGTTTTCAATTTAATTTAATTTACGATTAGAACAAGAATTAAAATTCAATTGTGTCTATGGCTCTCACATACTACAATTAGAGTGTATCTACCTTGGTTTTATAGTGCTATTTCATTTGATTTCTTTAACTCGAACTGTAACATTGAAGGTGGATTTTATTAATATCTAGAAAAGTGTAATAAAAATACATGCCTAGAATGCGACAATATGAAAATCTTTTACAGTACATTAATAATAGATCTTATGCTTTTCATCTCTTATATTTCTCATTATTTTTATTCTGGAAAAAGATACCTTACTCGGAGAACACCAGGGAAATCACACAAACTCAGCATTTGCTATCTAAATTTTGTATACTCTAGACGAACAAAAAATTACCGGTTATTCATATTTTGTTTGTCCTGAATTTATAAAAGTAATCTTTCGTTTACAGAGCTTTTCGAACATATAACTATTTGTCATAACTATTTTGAAAATATGTTAAGTATGAATAAGTAAAATACTACATTTTGCTTTCTACTTTATATGGTAGGTAGAGTGCTGTTATATATTATTAAAACCATTGAGCATGTACTAAAATATAGAACGTCTTTTTTGTAAAATAACAAAAAAAAACTAATATTGGTGGTCAAAGCAAGATCAACTACTTTCGAAAACATGCTAGCGTTCTATTAAGACATAGACCAGCAATAAGCAATTTTTTTTACCGAAAATTAAAAAAATATTTTACAGAACCGTACCTACGGCAAACGTTAGTTAATACAGAAAAAATAGGTTGGTCGCGAGAATCGTGGAAGGTCTTGTTAAGGGATGCGGTTTAAGGGTTGAAAACTGTTTTATTTATTTACCGGCTAACCATGACTTCTGATCGAAAAATGATGTATAGCAAAGTTGTAGATTATTAAAAATTTTTTTCGAGAAATGGAAAAATGTTCAACGAAAAATAAATTTACAAACATTTTGGATTTTTAACTTTTCAACAGTTTATTTTATTTGTCTTGAATTGTACTTTCATATGGTAAAAAGAATATACATTTAAAACATACAAAACATACAACAGTTGCAAAAATAATAAGAAAATTTTAAGAAAATGGATCTATTGAAAATAAATATAAAACAGAACACAGAAAAAATGTAACTGGTAATGATAACAATGCTATAAATGTTGTTCTATCTACTATGGAGAATCCGAGGACATCGTTATCACAGCGGCAAGAAATTATGCAATTAAATAAATTCAAGCCATACAAACCCAAATTTTTCATACCCTTCGGGAAACAGACCTAAAGGCAAGGTTATAATTTTCTTTTTGGTTCTAATTCATTCAACGGTGGCGTCAAAATCATGGGTGCACCTAAAATTTGCTAATCGCTGGATAGGAAGATATTCCAACAATCCATGGCCTGCAAGATCGCCGGATATCACCCCAATGGACTTTTTTCTATGGGGATATTTAAAGGAGGAAGTTTATGAACAGCGACCATTCAGAGAGATACAACACTTGCAAAATAGAATTATAAATTGTATTCGAACAGGAACTCCGCAAATGTTGAAAAATGTACATCAAGAAATGCACAATACTTTGCGTAGAGAACGGTGGGCATCACATTTAATGATAGTGGTATAAGTAACTTTTTTTCACACTTTTGTTTTATGTTTTTGTTCCATTATTAATTAATGTAGGTTATTCCAACATTTTGCATAAAACTTCTTTCTTGAAATTTGGAAATTTTTGTATTTATTATAACTCAACGTTTCAGAAAAGTACATAAACGGTTATTCCAAAATGTTACAATTTAAATGTTTTGACGTTCTCCATAATCCCTTCACGTTTGCTAGGTATAATCTTGAAGTAATATGTAGTTTTCCTCATTGGATACAAAAATTGAGGTATTTTTAGGGATAATTATGAATAACCTAATTTACCACTTACGGGGCAAATAAAACTTATGCTTTTTAGCGTATTGTTGCTACATTAGAAAATAACTTTCCTCCGAAATATTTTGTTTCCCGAAAAATACAGGGATGGTTGAAATAAACAAAGGAAAAACGTCGTAGACATTTTTTAAAGAAGCTGGCTGAAATGGCATATTTGACATATTTTTGAATTCTACACAACTTTTTAAAATGATATGTTTGTGTATTTTGAAAAATAAAGGTACTTTACTGTTGAGCCGCATTCACATTTTTTAATCTCCCTCGTACATAAAACGAGATATTAAAGTTTTGCAAGGCTATTTTAGGTTTGCGATCGAGCAGGCACTTTTATCAAGAATAAAATTTTCTGAGAAATGAACAATAATTTTTTTTTCCATTTGTATCCAACTTTATGCCGCTCACTGTGTAATACACACTTGGTAGCATTTGAAAGTAATTCAAAGAACATACAGATTTGTTAGTTGTCAATAAGCAAAAAAAAATTTATTTTACAGAATCGGACCTACGGCAAACGTTAGTTAATATGATGCAGATAACAGGAAAAATAGGGTGGTCGCAAGAATCACGGAAGGTCTTGTTAAGGGATGCGATTTAAGGGTTGAAAACGGTTTTTAATTTTTACCGGCTAACCATGCCTTCTGATTAAAAAATGATGTACAGCAAAGTTGTAAATAATTAAAAAATCTACAACTTGAATTAACAGAAAACACAATGCATTAGAAAACTATCTGCACTGTGGCACTGACTGAACTTCAATGAGCACTATCAGGCAGACTCCTGTTCAGACACGAATGACACCATACTCATTTGACTGTTAGGGCATCAACCTTCTATCTCTATCCTTTTTTAAAACCATTGACTAATTTTGAAATTAACTCTCCTTTGTTAGAATACTATACTATATAACATTAGGAATATTTATTTTGCAATTTATCATTCTTGTATTTGTCTATAGTTTGCACTGAAATACTTGGTTCAGGATCAAATACCAAGATTAAAACTTTTACAGTAGTTTACTATCATAAAGGTACATCTTGTGTAAAAAATTCAGATTTGTATATTTTGTCCCACCAGAGTTATTAAGCCTGAAAGTTTCAAAAAATTTCAAAATTACGTTTTTTGAAAAATTATACAAAATTGAGGGAGACATATTTTAGCCATCTTTCTCTAGAATTGGTAAGTATCATATTATAACTTATAGTCATACAAATATTAGCTTTGGTATTTTATTCATTCATCCAAATTTTCAGCCTTAAAAAGTCGAGTTTGTTCAAAGTCGAGTTATGGTAGATTTACACTTTAAGCTGTAAGGACATAAATGTAGAATAGAATTTTCTAAAAATAATAGTATAAATCCCACTACTGTAGCATTAACCAGTCTGGAGATATTTAATTTATCGCTAATGACTGTAACTGTCAAAATTAGCCTGCATGGCCAGACAAAAATGGCCGTATCTCCAAAACGGGATGAGATAAAAAAAATTAAAACCTGTTTTGAAGTGCTGACTTGTGTAAGAAAAACTAAAAAAATTCAAAATATTAAAATAGGTCAAGCAACCATCACCGGATCACTTCATATGTCAGACCCAAATACGAAGGAAAATGTTATTACTTATCTTGAAGAGGCGTCTAGCACTGATAGTAAAATTATTCTTTCTCGATTAAAAGTATTTCAGATCTTGTTGAAAAAAAAAAGCATGTTATTATTGTAAATGTGTGACAAAAAATTATCAAAAAACTACATTCCCAAATATCGTTGGTCGTCGTATGAGCATGGATATTAGAAATCGCCAAGTTCGATAATAAAACTGTTGTCGTAGGGCAAGATATTGATTTGCTTGTGCTTTTATATCAATTAAATTCAACAGATCTCAGTATTTACTGTTATAAACCGGGTTCAGGCAAAGTTAAAGATTGCATTTATTCATCAAACAGTTTTAAACATAACTTGCACAAAAACATTGTTGCATTTCTTCATTGTTTTTCAGGTTGTGATACTACTTCTGGTTTTGCGGGTAAACGCAAAAAACTATAGTTAAAGTATTATTAGATAATAAAAATTTATCTAATTTGGTTAAAATTTTTTATCAAAAAGATGCAAATAAAAAACAATTGCTGCCAATGGTTCAAAATTGATTGCGTCAATATAAAAATAGTTATGTCTTTGTATGAATTGCGATTTCATCTTTTTCAATTTGCAACAAATAAAGTATCATTTAAATTGGAAAAACTTCCTCCAAATGAAGGAGCAGCTGCACAAAACTATTATAGAGTTTATTTTCAACTGCAAACCTGGCTCACTAACGGACTCGGTTTCGACAAACCTAAGCAATGGGGCTGGAAAAACACGAAGGTCAACTCATACCACAATACTCAAATACGGAGTTAATTCCTGAAAATTTATTAAAAATTATCAGTTGTGATAATCTAAGATGCAGCTGCAAAAAATATGGACTCTTATGCAGCTATTTGTGCATTAATTGTCACACTTTAGAGAACTGCTGCAACGTAGAGAAGCCTGTGTATGACGATTTAAGTGATTTAGAGGACGCCATCGATACAGAATTTTAAATGCACAAGAAGATAGTCACTTCGAAATCTCAGAAGATCTCGAAGAAACAGCAAGCTTTTTAGAGACACATAAATAAGAACCATCATCACCAAAAAAATTAAGAAAGAATTAAAATTTTTAAATTTTGTCACTTGTTTAACAGGAAAACGTTTCTTTTTGATAACGTTCATCATTTTGACAAATTTACTTACTAAAGACAGCAATTTATTCTTAGGTTGAATGCTTCCAATTCACTATTTCGCAAATTTTACGCATCTCTAATTGCATTTAATTAACGTATATAGCTTTTGTACACATCTCTTACTTAGTTAAAAATAAGTCAAATTTAGTACCTTTAGCGACATCTCTGAGATTTCGGCTCATTTAATATAAAGCAGTTAAAAAGGAACCTGGGATCTATCAGGGTCAAATAGAGAAACAAAATTTCACAAAATACATATTTTCTATTACACATTTTAACTTTTGGCAAGAATGATTAGATACAAATTATCTCGTTTGTAAAATTGATTTTAAGGTGTTGGCCAATTTTCTTTCTTTCTTTTTAAGAACGCCCTTAATGGTGGATGTTGATTTTCTAGAGGATTTCTCGTTTCTGGTTCTGGATGCTGAAGCATCATTTTTTTGGAAAATTCTCACTAAAAGTAATGCTTGGTTAAGTAAAAGTATTACTAACGCTTTTAAATGGCGGATATAATTGAAATTATTCATTCGTCTACATCTTCGGTAAGTGGCACATGTTCCGATAACCTCATTGTAATTAAAATCGTTTTCAGGTTTTCTAATATAAAAGCATTGAATACTAATTCTTTACATATAAAGACATCTCAATGGAAATTACGTTGAATGTTCACTTCCGGCTCGTTTGTCACCTGTAAGGGGTATAAACGGTCATAATTAATTAAACAACGTAGTTATATTTACCTTCTTTTAGCATCTCCGTACTACCTACGTTTCTAACGGTATCCCTTCTTAAATTTTCTGCCCACATTTTACTGTTACGTTACATCCAAAGTACATAATTATCGCTGGAAGGCGTAAGAGCCTTGCTAACATCCATGACCATATACGTGAAGACTGCTAGATTATTGGAATAGTACCCGAATGTTGCAAGATCACATAACTAGTTTCGTCAGTAAAGGTCAGATCTTTTCTTTATCACCTGGTTACACGATTGTGTTTCCAAATTTCAAATGCACCTAGGATGCTCTTAGTGAATTTCTACAACGAAAATAAATGTACTGATATCAATTTTGTAATCAAATAATTGACAATTGTTACCTCTTAATGAAATTCATATATTTAAGGTGCTTCCAGCAGTTCACTTTCACAAAATTCTTTTATCTAAAACGGTATATATATATATATATATATATATATATATATATATATATATATATATATATATATATATATATATATATATATATATATATATATATATTCACTAATTCAGTTTTGAACATTTTGCACTCAATCACATGTAAAACTTGTGTGTGAATCATTAAAAGTGACTTGATAGACCGCACCCGAACAAGTTGTAGCTTCCATTTTAACCTAATTAATTCTAGCTTCTGTGGCTACATTCACCCAACTATTTAACTCCTGTTTTGATTGAAATATTTCGGGTGTAACTATTATTTGTATTACGGTGAACTATTGCAAAAATTAAACATTTAATTTCATATGAATTTGTAATGTGTTATGTACATTACTTTTTCTTGTGGACAAGGTTGTTCGGGCCAGTTTTATTTCCTCTAAATTTCTTGATTACTTTAATTGTTACGGTAGTTATTTACTGTGGACCGAACAAGCTTTCCAATTACTGCTATGTAATATAAAATCATTAGTGTTTTACTGAAAAACGAATGGGGTTTTGTTGTATACTGTGTTAGTTGATTAATTAAATCTTTTTTTTTCTGGTTTTACTAAACATCCCAATGGGATCATGTGCTAAATTGGCCCATTCAGGCTACGACCAGTAAGATCTTAAAGCGACCGTAAAGGGCATATAATAATTTTAATATTTTTTTTAATTGAAATTTTAAATTGTCATTGGCGTGGGTACAAGATGTGGCTCGCTGCTTGCCATCGTTGGCTTTGGTGTTGAATGTTACTTTTTTTTTATTCTTTTGTCAGAATATCGACAATAAAGTTACTTTGTCGTGGGAATTGTTAACTCATTTCTATTTCTTTTTTTTGGGTAAATCCTGCTTCAGGCTTTACAGGGTTTACTCTCCTTTCAGCACTGGTTGAGTAGGTATTTCCTTATTAAAGCCTGTGGCGCCTACTTATATCCGGTTTCTATCTTACCATATTACCATCTCTTTAAGCTACACCTCCAAAACAACCACGCATCCAAGTGTTTTGCGGTCTTCCGACAGCACGCCTGAGCTTAGTCGAGTCAATTCCTTTTTTTATGCCATATGATGGTTACACACGTGGCAATTTATATCAAAATTCAAAAATTTTTAAATTATTATTCATTCAATATATTTTAATTTTCTAAAATTTATAATATTGTAGGTATATTTTTTGTATTTTTAATTGATTATATTTTCTAATAAACAAATGTCATAAAACAAATAAAAAAGTTATTCATTTTACCTACAAATTATTTATTTATATCATATAATTATGATAAACTAAAATTTATTTATTAAAAATCATTTAGCTTTTTATTACTTTATGACTTATTATCATAAACTTAATACCTTAAATCGATTATAATTAAAAAATTTCAAAAATAATGATAAATATGTAAGGTATTTCAAAAATGTGAATTTTGAAAAAAACAGTTTTTTCGGTTTTCAGAAGGTTTTTAAATGGAAGAGTATTTTTTTACCAAATTAAAGTTCAATACAAGACAAATAAAATAAGCTGTTGAAAAGTTAAGAAATCAAAAATTTTTGTGAATTTATTTTTCGTTGAAAAATTTTTCCATTTTACGGAAAATCTCAATTTTCGGAAAAACATTGATTTTTCAATTCCGGAAAAAATTTTATCAAATTTCAATTTTTTTTCGTGAAGAAAAAAATTAAAAACCGATATAGTGGTTTTTCTCAATTTACTCGGATAATTTGAGGTTATTAAAAAATGCAAGTAAACAACAACTCTACATCATTTTTCGATCAGAAGTCATGGTTAGCCGGTAAAAAACCCTTAAATCGCATCCCTTAACAAGACCTTCCACGATTCTCGCGACCACCCTATTTTGCCTGTTATTTGCATCATATTAACTAACGTTTGCCGTAGGTCCGATGCTGTAAAATATTTTTTTTTTTTGCTTATTGACTGGTTGGTCTAACAAATCTGTATGTTCTTTGAATGCATAAAGTTGGATACAAATGGAACAAAAATAAAAGTGCCTGATCGATCGCAAACCTAAAATGGCCTTGCAAATTTTAATATCTCGTTTTATGTACGAGGGATATTCGAAAATGTGAATGCGGCTCAACAGTAAAGTACCCTTATTTTCAAAATACACAAACATATCATTTTAAAAAGTTGTGTAGAATTGAAAAAATATGTAAAATATGCCATTTCAGCCAGCTTCTCTAAAAAATGTCTACGACGTTTTTCCTTTGTTTTTTTCTACTATCCCTGTATTTTTCGGGAAACAAAATATTTCGGTGGAAAGTTATTTTCTAATGGAACAACAATACGCTAAAAGCATAAGTTTTATTTGCCCCATAAGTGGTAAATTAGGTTATTCACAATTATCCCTAAAAATACCTCAATTTTTATATCCAATGAGGAAAACTACATATTCCTTCAAGATTATACCTAGCAAATGTGAGATTATGGATTATGGAATTATGTACCTTTCTGAAACGTTGAGTTATAATAAATACAGAAATTTCCAAATTTCAAGAAAGAGGTTTTATTCAAAATATTGGAATAAACTACATTAATTGATAATGGAACACAAACATAAAACAAATGTGTGAATAAAAGTTACCATATTAATGAATCTTATTCTTGATGATACATTTGTCCTGTTCGATACAAGTATTTTCATAATATCTGTTTATCTTTCCTTTAAATATCCCCATAGGAAAAAGTCCATTGGGGTGATATCGGGCGATCTTGCAGGCCATGGATTGTTGGAATATCTTCCTATCCAGCGATTAGGAAATTTTAGGTGCACCCATGACTTTGAAGCCACCGTTGAATGAATAGATGCGCCATCTTGTTGGAAAAACATGTTCATTCTGGGTCTCAGAGGAAGATTATCCAAATAATTTGATAAATATGTCTGAAGCATATTTAAATATCTCGCAGAATTTAAATTTTCTCTAAAAAATACTGGTCCCACAATTTCATCATTTAAATTTCCACAGCAAAGATTGATTTCAAACGAATATTCATCCCGGCGTTCGATCTTAATGTTAGGGTTTTCATCTGCTCACCGTCTACAGTTTTACGAACTTACGATACCATTTGATGTAAAACTAAATTCGTCAGAATAAAGAATTCTTCTCGAAAAATATTCATTATTCTCTGTTTCTCATTGGAACCAAAAAGAAAATTCTAACCTTGCGTCTAAGCCTTTCCTGAAGGGTATGAATAAATTTGGGTTTGTATGGCTTGAATTTATTTAATCGCATAATGGATTGCTCAGAAACATCGGTTGTTTCTTGCCGCTGTGATAACGATGTCCTCGGATTCTCCATAGTAGATAGAACAACATTTATAACATTGTTATCATTACCAGTTACATTTCTTTTGTGTTCCGTTTTATATTTATTTTCAAGAGATTCAGTTTCTTTAAATTTTTTTATTATTTTTGCAAATGTTGCATGACTAATATTTTTATCTGTGTTTCTTGCATTAAAGTATCTGTAGTCTCGCAAGAAGTATGATATTATCACCATACACTAAAACAATCTCAACTTTTTCTTGGGCACTTAGACGTGCGGCCATTACAGTGAATAATTAGTTTTCAGACACCAGTAAAAAATAGACTAGCAGCGATATCGGAAACGTCAAAATGATATTGATGACTATTATCAATTTTTTTCCAAAGCCTACTTTGCAAAATATTAAAGCGAAATAAGGAATAATGAGTATTTGTGAAACATAGTTGTGGTTGTAAATAAAGAAATCAATTTCCATTCATTTGAAATAAAACTTATGCTTTTTAGCGTATTGTTGTTCCATTAGAAAATAACTTTCCTCCGAAATATTTTGGTTCCCGTAAAATACAAGAGTGGTAGAAAAAAAAAGGAAAAACGTTAATTTTTAATTTTCAGAGAAGCTGGCTGAAATTTCGTATTTGACATATCTTTTCAATTGTAAACAACTTCTTTAAATGTAATTTTTGTGTATTTTGATAAATAAGGGTACTTTACTCTTGAGCCGCATTCACATTTTCGAATCCCCCTCGTATAAGAAACGAGATATTCAAAGTCCATTTTAGGTTTGCGATCATGCAGGGAGTTTTATCAAGAATAAAATTTTCCGAGAAATGAACGTTAAAATCTTTTTCCATTTGTATCAACTTTATGCCGGTCACTCTATAGTGTGACTTCATTAATAACTTAATTTGGCAAAGAATAACGTTCGTCTGTCAACATCTGTTGCGCCCTTCTATGATCATGCTGTGCACGAAATTATTGAACAAGATCAGCTGCTTCAGTTTTACAGCGGTTGGATACGAAACTGAGAGGACCGGGACAAATAAATAAATTCTCAAAAAATTAATCGAAGTCGTTCTAATTTAGTCTACAACATGGACACCTGTAACATAGGTCAGTTTTATTTTCACAAACCCCAAAGTACAAAACGACCCATTTTTGTGTTTAAAAATGAACTTAGACCAATACATTATTTACGAAGTAGGTAGTCGGAAACATTTGATCATTTGTTTCGGTTTTACAGGATACACATGCACCGTAACATGTTGCAAAATACCGTCGATGGAACAATTGATATCGACGAATTGGGATCACAATGCAAGTGCAAAAACAGCTCGTGAAACCATTGGTTTCTTATGGAGTAAAAATGTCGAAATAGTGACTTATGGTCCATATTTTCATGACGTACTACTTTATAGCTTTCTTTTGTTTTCAACGTTAAAAGATAAAATGCGTGGTAGCGTTTTCCGTGTGAATGACGGATGTATGTTTCAGAGGCACCGAGCAATATTTAATTCCCAAACTTGTTTCAGCGTGAAGAAAACTGCATGTACTCCAAAGTTGAACACTTATAAAGCATTACTTTGGTAAATTATAACCCAAATCAAATAAACTTGAATTGCAAAAATATTGCGCCGAAACAAGAGCTCTGTTAGACTTCCGCATATTTCCCGAACCGCTACTGGCTGCAGACTGTGCTGAAATATTGAATCTATGTTGGATTATTTTGCACATTATTATCCAACGATAATAATAATAGGTCTTTATTTGGTAACTTCAAAAAAATACTTGAATACGAATATAACATAAATTTAATACATACAAATTAGATCCAAAATTGTTGAAACTTAATTTTGTAACGAATCCTTTGCGTTCTTCGTTCATTTAGTTGTAAAATACAAGAAAAAAGGGTGTTTGATAAATAATGATTTATAAGTTGTGATAGGCAACTTAATTTGCATTTTGGGTTAACTTAAGTTGCATATTTTCTTAAGGGTTTATACTTCTATATCGTGGAATTATTTTCTGCACATAATTCTCGCGCATCGCTACATCACCTGATACCGTGAGCGTCCTTTTTAGCATTACTGATGCACGTTTTTTTTAAGGAAGAAGCCATTTTTGGCTTCCACCTAAATTTTGTGTAAATGCCATTAATTTAATGGTAAGACACCTTTAACTCGTATTATATTAAAATCTGAAACATTTGCTCTTTGCAGGCACTTTTAATCACTTTTACTTATCCTTTTAATTGCACATTTAATTCTATTTTAATTACATTTTAATTACACGTTTAATTCTACTTTTACGTACGCTTGTACTTATACTTTGCTAGATCTAAATTTAGATCACACCTTTTATATGAACCCTCAAGAGAATGCAATAAATTCTGGATTATTTAAATTGCAATGAATATAAATTTGTAAGAAGTAATTTCAACTTTGGTATACTTTACAACGTAAAACATTGAAAATACAACATATTGCGCAACATTGGTGCGAAGATTACATCATCGTTGGTTTACATTTCCGCATTCCTTATGAACAGAGGTTCTCAAGAAGTTGTACAAAAATTTTGTAACAGGTATTTATACCCCTATGACTTATTAGGATAAGGCTATTAACATTAGTTTTAGAATTATTTTATATAATCCCAAATTTAAGTGCTTGATATTTTGACGTGTAATAAAAAAAAATAACTTGCGTCCGAGATAACTTTTATTATTGTTACCTAGAAGTTACTATATCGATGTTAGGTGAAAATAACCATGCAGAAATTTATGGTAATTAAGCAAATCAAAAGCATGAACCTGTCCTGATTTAATCTACCTACTGAGTCAACGGCATTATCTTTTATTGAGTTGTTGGTGTCTAGTGATTTTAACGATTTGTATTAAGAACGCTTTAAAACATTTATTTACTACATTATTAAATTATAAAATTTTATACATATTATACCTGTTTTTGTACCAAATTGTACCTGGCACTATTACACCACCATTATAATTTTCATAACAATCTGAACAACACAAGTTAAATGTTTTAAACACATATAAACTTGTTACATAATCGGCATGAAAATCGGATTGAGCGATTTTTTGTTCTATCACAATAGTGAATCGACCCCTGTTCATTGGTTGTGAATCAGGCCTGTATCTCTAACACGTATTTCTTTTATTCTCAGGGTTATGGTTTTAGGAATATTTTCTGCCTATTCGGACGAAAGTTTATGTGAACATTTTTGCCGTGGTATTTTTTCTTGATTCTGTAAGTGATGTAATATCATGAAAGCCACCCCAGCTATGTTGAGCAGTGAATAAAAATTCATCATCGGCCATCGAGGAGTATTCCTAGCGCAGTCGTAGCAGCTCACATGTTATCTAGTGTGTGTTCATTCTGCCTTTAGAACCATTATAATGGATAATAAACTCCGATTTTTCCGTTTCTGCATCAATCATATCGTCATGGTGAAACTTGACATAACACATTTTTATTACTCTTTGGCATACAACAGACAATGTCACATTTTTATAGAACTCGAACGTACATGAGACAGTTGGTATTCCTGTGGGATTGGAGAATTCTGAGGGAAAGTCTCATATATTTTCCTACGATGTCCAACACTGTGAGAGTATAATCGGATGACGAAGTATGCACAAGTGGTACACTAATGAAGCAATTATCGCAGTTCAAATTTCTTCTTGTGTATTGAATGGACTCAACAAGTTGTGGAACAATAACTGATAGTCAGTTGTCAATGGAATAGGGGCCGTCCGGCTGTGTTCCTACGTAAACCCCCATAATATAATTTTCAATCTACCCTTGCGGATACTTTCAGTGCATAATTTGTTTAGTTTACTCGGGGTGTATTGCTAAAACAAGCAAGAATGCTTCCAGATTTTCGTCGATTGTAAGGTTTTTGAAAGGTGTCTGTCACGAAAGATTCAAATCTGTCCCTAATTCTAGCCAACCGACTCACTTGTAGTCTCTCGGCACGAGTATCAATGTTATCGAACGGCAAATGCTGAAAAAAGAACTGGAAACGATTTTGACAATGTAATGCGGAATTGTTCGATACCCGTACCGTTCTTTCCTCGCACTCAACGACACTGAGCCGGCTGGATTTGAAAACCCCAGCTAAGTATGGCGGGCTAATTAAGAGTCTGTATGATTTTTCATGGGTCCTTTTTGTCCATGTAAATGTTTGATGTTTTCTAGTTTTTGATCTGAGGTTGGGCGAATAAGAGCGGGAGTCGGTGCTAAATTCTTAAAATTACAATTTGTGGAGTATCAGTCGCGCCAGCTGTGGAAGGCTAATATCTGATCTAAATGGACTATAAAGTAAACTAATTAACCTTCCTGCTACGTAAATGGGTAACATTGTAAATAATGTACTTGTACCGCAACTTCACTTAATACTTTATTGCGCCTTGAACTAAAGTTTATTACCTGCTAGTTATCAATTTGCGCGCTTGACGTGTGCGCAGTATTTTCTATCAACAAAAGCAAGCAGGCAAATGAATAGGTATATCCATTTCGTTTACAATTAACGTATGTGCGAATGTAATAACGTGTTAGTAAGTTGCAAGCTGCAATACCTAATTTATCAGCACAGTAGTACCGATTTATGAGGCAGGTATGCTGATATTTCTTGCAGGACTCTTGCGTCTTAGTTGCACTCAAAGAGAACCAGTAGGTAGGTATTGTTCACAATTCGTTTAGAATTCCGTGTGTATACTTGAGCTTCACTTTTAGACAGGGTTGGGCTGAAGATCAGCACGCGTTGAACAGAAATTAACGACTTTGGAATGGGTGCTTGACGTTTCATTGTTTCATAAACCATAATAGTGTATGCATTCAAGGCAACTGTTAATTACATTTGGAAATGAGTCAAACGACCACTTATTTGTTTGCCATTAGACTCTGTATTCACTCCTTACTTTGTCCATGGTATCAACTACATCTATAGTTTTATTGTAATGTTGTGTTATACGCGGCGAATAGCTTTATGTCTTATTCCCACCTTGTTGCCGTAGTATTTCGTGCTTAATAAAACAACACAACTTCGTTGGGTGACATTTCAGGAGTTTACTGAGGAAGATTGTAAAGATCCAGATCCTTCTGTATTATAAGTGTAATTATGGTTTATTAGTGGAGTTGATCGGCCTATTTCCATAGTTTATGCTTTTTGAGCACGACGTTTCGGAAGCGGACTCTGCTTCCGTCATCAGGCTTAGTCCTGAGAAGGACTGTTTTCACTTGTTTCGAATTCATATGTTATATATATATATATATATATATATATATATATATATATATATATATATATATATATATATATATATATATATATATATATATATATATATATACTACTCAACTACTCTCAGATTCGAACTTGATACCTTACACTTACTAGTCTGACACCTTTACTGAGCCACTGAGTAATCTATATATATATATATATATATATATATATATATATATATATATATAATATATATATATATATATAATATATATATATATATATATATTTAGAACTCATAAATAAAAATTTCATAACATATGAATTCGACTCAAGTGCGAAAACAGCTGTGACTAAGCCTGATTACGGAAGCAGAGTCCGCTTCCGAAACATCGCGCTCAAAAAGCATAAACTGTGGAAATAGGCCGATAAACTCCACTTATAGGAAACCACAGTTACAAAACACTTATAATACAGAATTAGTAACTCGGTACGGCCCGAAGTCAAACAACTTCTCAGAAAGCTTGAAACATCAAGGAACAGGCTAGCACTAGAGGAGAACCACCTAACCTTCCTCTGCAAAGCCCGTGATAACAACGTAATACCCACCGGGCTCAACATCAAAACTCCGATACGCAGCCGGAAAATATAACTAATCGCAAAGAGAGCTAGCGAAGCGTTAGTCAAAGATCGAATCAGACGTCACCGTTTCAGAAAGTGCCAGCTCGAACACCAATCCGACGAGATAAGAGAAACCATTCGAAATCGAATGAACGAACAAGACTTTGATAGGATAAATACGGCTACCAGAAGTAAATATTCGAAGACCAAGGCAATGCACAAGGAAATTCAGCAGAAGAAACTCGAAAAGCTAATGAAGGAGAAGAAAAAACCAACCAACATCAATCGAAAAAACACTGTCATAAACATCTCTAAACGACAGTTGAACGAAAACGAAATGCAGGTTCTGGACAAAGGCTTGAACTATGCGATAACGCCGAGGTATACTCCGAAAGTAGATTTAATAACCGCACTCGAAGAAACAGCTATTAAATTAGATCCTGAAGAAGCCGAAGAATACATAAGTAAGGTTAGATCAGTCCTAGACTCATCTAGGCGAACTAAACCTAACCTCTCTAACCTAACAAGGAGAGCGGTCATTTCCTTTAAGAATGGCCCAACGATCAAAATTCTAACGGCAGACAAAGGAAACGCGACTGTGGTAATGGATATGGACGCTTACAATAGGAAGATCCAAGAACTACTAGACGGGGGCGAATGCAAACAAGTACCAAGAGACCCCACACCATCAATCGAAACCTGACGCTGGCAAAACATAAGAGGAAGTTCTTCGGCTACCATAGAACTAGAATTACCCCAAACTACAGCAAACCTCCGCATCTGTACGGCCTACCGAAGATTCATAAGCAAGGAATTCCTCTGAGACCAATTGTGAGCTCGAGAAATTCACCTTGTCACCCATTAGCACACTATCTGCTAGGTATCATCACACCCTTATCGGAAAAAACCGAGTCTATGGTCAAGAATACGCAGTACTTTGTGGAAACCATCAGTAACTTCCAACGAAACCACGAAGTAGTACTGGTAAGCTTCGACATTGTGAGTCTATTCACAAATGTGCTTACCGATAGGGCACTAACTATCATAAGAGACAAGCTGGAAAAGGATGAAACGTTAGACGAACGCACACAACTCTCGGTAAACACAATAATGGAACTTTTGGCAATATGCATTAGAACTACATACTTCCAGGTAGAAGACAAATTCTACCAACAAGAGTGATATCCGAATTCACAGAGAAACCAAGGATGTGGCTTAGATACGTGGACGACACTTTCGTAGTTTGGCAATACGGCAAGCATAAGCTAGATGAATTGCTAGATCATCTAAATAGCCGCGCATCCTCCATAAAATTCACAATGGAATTGGAGTCGGAACAAACTCTGCCATTCCTGGATGTACTTGTACACAGAAATGACATCACTTTCACGACCAGTGTATACAGGAAACCTATCCACACGGGGAGGTACGTACACTACAACTCCAATCACCACAAAAACGTGAAGTTAAGTATGGCAAAATGCTTGTACGATAGAGCAAAAACAATATGCTCAAAATAAGAGGACCTTAACAAGGAAAAAGAAAATACCGTTAGAACACTCAAAGCAAATAGCTACCCCGATCTAACACCTAACCTAAACAGGGAAAGGGCAACCGAGAAAGAAGAACCTAAATATACAGCGATAATACCATATATAAAAGGTACCTCAGACAAAATACGAAGGATAGGCAGCACATACAAGATACGCACTGCCTTCAAATCGACCAGAACGCTCAGGGGAAAAACTAACCAAAACCAGACGATACAATGAAGATCAGAATTCCAAGAATTGTGTATATAACCTACCATGCGAATGCGGCAGAGCATACATAGGAGAGATCGGTAGACCACTCAAAGCGAGAACGCAGAAACATAAGAACAAAGTGCGCAGGAGCGAAACAGAAAGATCTAGAATCGCCGAACATGTCTGGAACGAAGACCACCGCATCCAATGGGATAACATACAAATAGTGGCAAAGGACGAGAACACAACTCGTCGAAAACTCAAAGAAGCCACATACATCACACTAGCAGAAAATCCAATAAGCCAAGCTAGTGTAGAAATAAAACCCATATGGATTCCAATAATGCGCAAAGAGCTTAAGCGCAATACACACCTGCGCAATAAACTTCTGCGCAACCACAAAAAGTTTTATATATATATATTGGATTACTCAGTGGCTCAGCGGTAAAGGTGACGGACTAATAAGTGAAAGGTACCAAGTTCAAATCCGAGAGTAGACAAGTTCTTGGGGAAAAAATTATATATAATATATAAATTCGACTCAAGTGCGAAAACAGTCCTTCTCAGGACTAAGCCTGATGATGGAAGCAGAGTCCGCTTCCGAAACGTCGCGCTCAAAAAGCATAAACTGTGGAAATAGGCCGATCAACTCCACTAATTCAGATCATTATCCTAACAATGCAAAGATCCAGATCCTTATCCTAATTAACTTTCCTTGATTAAATCCCGTAACCCCCCATTGTATTCCTAGAATGCTTAAAATCCGTCAATTTCGCACCTTTCCCACAAGTTCCAACTCCCCCGAGCAAAAATTCGCAACAATTCTCCTTCCGCCCAACGCCATTCCTATAAAAACATCCGAAATCCTGAATTCTTTCTCTTCTCTCTGAGAAAAGCATCAGCCTGATCCTCTCTTCTCTTTCGAGAAACCAAACCAACCTGATCCTCTCTTCTTTGAGAAACCACCAGCCTGAATCTAACTTATACATACACAAACAGTACACGTTCATCCGCCTTCTGGTGTAAAACCTTGGCGACGACACATGCACACAATTTACACGCCAGTTCCCGACTACCTAAGCTAAAAATAAACTCGCAGGTTTTCGAACCGTATGTTTTTGCGCCAATTTCTCTGCAGGCGTTAGTCAGCTAGCGTAGAGCAGACCTCGAATCCTAGCCCGCTATCGGTGTAAAACCGCAAGCATCAAACCATCACCCGCCCCCGAACTCTCGATGTATAACCGCGCATTTCGACCCTCTCATCTAGGCGAAAAGCAAAAGGTGTCCTGTATAACATTCCGTTCAACCTGACTGTATACATTACACATTTACCAAATACAACAAACATATCCGACTCAAACTGTATAGACCCGAACACAATATTTTATTTTCCTGTTATTTCATTAATTTATTTCCTGTTCATTTTCCGTTATTTATGTCAAAAACTAATTTAGTTCCTATCATTATACGAAAACATTTTAATTTTCCTCTTTAAATAATCGTAAAATTTATATTCTTTAAATTAAAATTAACACTATAAAGAAAATTGATAAGCACATTTTTATGCGTACATTTGTATAATTCCCTTTAACTGATAAAACTAGGTCACACATTTTTTGAATACAGTCTTTTAATAAAAAGATAAAGCTTTGATTTTTATTGAAATCATTTTAATACCCAAAATTACAATTAAAGTAAATAAATCTGGCAATTAATTATAGCTAAAATAAAATTTACCTTCTTTTAATGTAAACTGGTAAATGCTAAAACGTCTACATTATAAAAGAAAATTTTGGGCGTATTGAATTAAAATAACTTTTGATACCATTGATAACATTAAAACACGTTTCGCACATTAAAGTACTAAAAAAATCTTTTAAAAAAAACTTTATGATTTAACCAGCCTTGCAATTAAAATAAATCAATACTTCCATTGTCCTGTTAATATTATTGATATCCAAAAGATTAGAGTAAATTGCTTAATAAAAATTAATTAATAAAACCCACCTGTTGCCATTAATGAAAATCGTTCGTATTGACTTGGTAATGATTTCCAAACAATAGATAAGGAATTTTCTATATACACTGTAGAACTAGACAATACGTAAAGAACACCTAACATAAATTGACATACATCATTAAATACACTTTTTGTTTAACAACCGGTGATCAACAAGATCAGCCATCTTACAAACTGTGAGGCCGATAACAGAGTTAAAATTTCTGATTTATCGTTTTCCCATGCGTTAAAATAATTAAATTATTAATTAGTATAAAAGCACTAATAAACACTCCCCAGTTTATTAGAAAGCTAAGTTTTGGGGCAATACAGTTAATTATTTTTATTATGGGAAAGTTCCGAACCCGTACTGCCAGCAACACACAACACAACAGTGTCCTGAGTTGCCTATCCAGAGAAGCAGCTTTAAGTTTCAAATATACAGGTATGGAAAAAATAATAGCGGGTCTGACTTATAATACGTAAAACAAAGACACTACTATCAGTTCACGTACTAAGTGAAATAGAGTACACAACAAACTAAAAGCGCTGATGCCATACATGCGTCTCTTGAGTAGGCTAGTATCAATGGCAGATTTAATTGATACTGTTAATGAGAATTGAAAATCAGTCCTTTGCAAGTCCCGAACTTTTCATTTTTGTCCAAATTATTTAGTTAATTAATTATAGTAAAGTATTATATTTTCAGAATATATACTAAAAAATGTTCATTAACTTAGTTAAATATAATTTTATCTCATAGTTTTGACATTAAGTATATGTAATTGGCAAAAATAAAAAATATAATGAAGTTAAAATTTGTCCTGTTAAAATAGATGGACCTTTAACTGGCTTAGCTCCAATTCATGTTAACATTAAAATGATTACTAAAAATGATCAAATTAAGATTTTATTTATTGGATAAAATGAATGTTTTTGTATTTTTTTTTCATATTCTTATAATAGATAAAATTATAATTGATATGAGAAGTGCAATTACTCTCCCGAACTTAATTTTATCACAGATTGGATTACTGCCTTGCGCAAGGTGGAGGTCTTTTCGAAAATCTTAAAGTTTCGAAACAAGTGTATTCTGTTCATTTTTAAAAATAGTTGGTTTTTCAATAAGAATTATAAGTTATAAGTATATTATAAGTTACTTTTTTTTTAAATGAAACGTATAGTTTATTTTAGTCCTATTAAATAGCATATTTTTTACTGATTGCAAAAATGTATAGTTTACCTTATTTATAACAAGCAGTTTTCTTGTAATTTAATAAAAACTGTAAAGTTAAAATCGAGTATCAGTTTTAAAAAATAGAGTGCCTTGGAATGAAATAAAACAAAACAAAGTTGACACTTGCATTTTTATTTATGTTTATTTTAATTGAATTAAAATTTAAATAGTATTCCTTGTTTAAAAAAGGTGATTTTCTAAAAAATAAATATGGAGTATTCCTGTAAAAAAAAGAACGATATTATTTTGCTATTGTATTTCTAATCTTGATGAAAATGCATGTATTTCCAGAAGTGCATGGAAAGAAGGCAACCTGCTAAAAGCTTATTTCGTAAACTGGAAACTAATTTAAAGCAATACGGGTCTTTCAAAAAACCAAAAGGCGCAAAAAAATTTTATGGAGAAACCGAAGTAAATGTTTTGGCTTATAATAATGTCAAACCGACTACATCTTTACGGGAAATTGGACGCGAATGTAATACGTCAAGAGAAGAAGCACGCATAATCTTGAAACAAAATAACTTCAAAGCTTACCGTCACCACGTTAGAAATACGTTGTATCCTGCAGATTTTGAAAGACAATTAAATTACGCTACCTGGTTTATTGAAGAGCATCGAAGAAACAATGACTTTTCTAAATCAATTTTGTTTACGGACGAAGCCAAGTTTACCAACAATGGTTTATTTAATAGAAAAAATCACATTTACTGGGCTCAACAAAATCCTCATTTATCTGGTGCGGTATTTTAGGTACTAAAATCATTGGTCCATATTTTTTGAACAAAATTTAGATGCTGAACGCTACTTAATGTTTTTAAGAAATGAATTTGAAAACATGATGGACGAAGTTCCATTAAATTTAATATGCGCTTTTTGTTATTTTCAACAAGATAGAGGTCCTGCTCACAATGCAAATGTTGTTTCAAACTTTTTAACAGACATATTTAATAACTAGATTGGTACTCGTGGTACTATACCGTGGCCTCCTAGATTTCCAGATTTAACCACTCTGGATTTCTTTTTGTGGGGAACAGTTAAAGACAGCGTTTATAAAACTAAACCACATAGTGTCGAAGATCTAAAAGATAAAATAAGAACAGCTATTGCAGAAATTAGACCTAATACCTTGTTAAAAGTGCAAAATAATATATTACAAATATGTCGTATATGTGTTGAAAATCATGGTGGCCATTTTGAAATCTTGTTGTAATTTAGTTGCAATGTAGTACTTAGGTATTTCGTTTGTTTATAAATATTTATGATTGGTTGAAATTTTATAAAATTCAGCATTAATAAAATAAAATAAAGTTTTTCACAACTGACGATTATTGTGTTATAGATTTCTTTTGTTTTATTTCATTCCAAGGCGCTCTATTTTTTAAAACTGATACTCGATTTTAACTTTACAGTTTTTATTAAATTACAAGAAAACTACTTGTTTAAGGTAAACTATACATTTTTGAAATCAGTAAAAAATATGTTATTTAATAGGACTAAAATAAACTATACGTTCCATTTAAAAAAAAAGTAACTTTGTGTTATATCTCAAAAATGAAATGCAAAATAAATTTAAAGATCGACTTATCTTAAAGTTCGTACAAATATCTATCAATTACTTCTCTTGTATTTTAGCTTTATTTGCAACGGTTTCAAAGATATTTAAGTTTGAAAATTCGACTCATTTTTAGTTTTTTCTAAACAACTACGAAAGTTGGCAACACTGGTCAAAACTCAAAACGTCATTTGATTGGACTTGAAATTCTGCCCAATATTGCTAATATAACCGACTCTGTAACTGTTATAATAACAAAGGTACCCATAGAAGCTTGGTTAAAAATTGTCACCCTGTATATACAAGGTGGGTCACTACCAACGGGACGGTCTTTTGTATCTAGGCAATACGTTTTTTTCAAATTTATTTTTCATGTGGGTTATGTATATCAGTAGTGGCCACATTTTAAAATTATTTTGTTACATACTGGGTGTTCCAGAAAAGCGTGGCTTATCAAACATGTTTTTTTTTAATAGAACACCCTGTATTTTCGTTCAATTTTGGATAGTACTGTAAAAATAAGGTGCACTTTAATAAATGATCCCTATAGGTAAACAATACAGTTTTAGAGATATTTTGAATTTATGGAAATAATAGGTTTTCGAAAAAAAATCATACTGACCGTCAATTAAATTAGAATGACAAAATTCTAGTTGTTGCCCTTTGAATAATGATTCTTAATTCCTTACAGGTTGTTCAAAGTTTTCAGGTATAATATAATTACATTCAAATCACATTATCTTGGTAATTTTAAATGTAACAACCTGTATTTTATTAATCTACATTATTCAAAAAAACATTCTCTATCATTTGGTATATGGGTTCCCTATACCTAGATATTACAGTTTTTTTGTTATTCAACATTTTCTTAAATTTAATGTATTTATGAGATAAAAGAAATATTCGAATAATTATTATGATTTTCATTCTTAACACTCAAGTAAATTAAAAATTATTAACTAAAAATATACAAACGGCAAAATATTCTTTTTTAATGAGAAGTAATAATTATAATAACAAAAAAGAACAAGACGCTAGGAAAAAATTTATTATACTCTAACATATGCTCAAAATGTCTGCCTGAATACAACAATTAATTCTATTTTCAAAAGATATTATTTTATTTAACATTTCCGGCGTTATAGTGTTGAATGCATTAGAAATTCTTATTTTCATATCCTCGGGAGTAGTGGGAACTGTTTGATTTATTATAAGTTGAACAATCCTGCATATACTAAAATCTGGAAACCTAGGTGGCCAATTACAAGGACCGCCCCTGCCTATCCACCTATTTCTAAATTTTCTGTACAGATACTCTCTGACAGGTCGGGCAAAATGAGCGGGTGCTCCATCCTACTGGAGACACATTTTTTTTCGTATATTTAATGGAATATGCTCATGGAGTGTCCAAAAATCACGTTTTAAGAAATTGAAAAATTTTCTTCCATGTAGGTGGCCATCAATGAAATATGGTTCAATCACATAATCGCCTAATATTCCTGCCCAAACGTTTATAGTTCATCGGCGTTGGAGATCAACAGTATGAAATAGATGTCTGTTTTCAGTATCGTAATAGTAGTAATTACGCCTATTTACTATACCATCACTCTGAATAGTGTATTCTTCTGTAAATTCCACGAATTTAAAAAAATCAGGATCTCTGCCAGCCCATAAGCAAAAGTTTAAACGCAGATTATAGTCCCTTTCAGACAAATATTGATGTAACTGAATATAATATGGATAATATCCATTTTTTTAAGTATCCTACGGACACAAGTTCGACTGATACCTGTTTCATTAAAATTTTTCTAGTACTTGTATGAGGGTCATCAGTAACAGAGAGTACTACATCAAACTCATTTTCATTATTCCCACTAACCTGTTTTGTTTTATTCACCTTCTGATATGCAAGTGACCTTCTTTTCTTCGATGTTCTCGGTCGGTACTTTTGAGCATACAATCTAGAAGCCAGAAAACAATGTTCTAAACATTCCCCAATGCACAGTATTATTAATTGACGGTCAGTATGATTTTTTTTCGAAAACCTATTATTTCCATAAATTCAAAATATCTCTAAAACTGTAGTGTTTACCTATAGGGATCATTTATTAAAGTGCACCTTATTTTTACAGTACTAACCAAAATTGAACGAAAATACAGGGTGTTCCGTAAAAAAAAACAAATTTGATCAGCACGCTTTTCTGGAACACCCAGTATGTACGGAAATAATTTTAAAATGTGGCCACTACTAATATACATAACCATCCTGAAAAATAAACTTGAAAAACCGTATTGCCTAGATACAAAATACCGTTACGTTGGTGGTGGCCCTCTATATATATATATATATATATATATATATATATATATATATATATATATATATATATATATATATATATATATATATATATAGTATACAGTGCGTCCATAAGGTAATGTACAAATTAATTT
>JARFJB010000239.1:0-77500 GCA_036346205.1 Vesta saturnalis
GTCTGTGTGTGTGTGTGTGTGTGTGTCTCTGTGTGTCTGTGTGTCTTTGTGTCTGTGCGTCTGTGTATGTGTGTCTATTTGTCTGTGTGTCTGTGTGTCTGTGTGTCTGTGTCTGTGTGTCTGTGTTTGTGTCTGTGTGTCTGTGTGTCTGTGTGTCTGTGTGTCTGTGTGTCTGTGTGTCTGTGTGTCTGTGTGTCTGTGTGTCTGTGTGTCTGTGTGTCTGTGTGTCTGTGTCTGTGTGTCTGTGTGTCTGTGTGTCTGTGTGTCTGTGTGTCTGTGTGTGTGTCTGTGTGTCTGTGTCTGTGTGTCTGTGTCTGTGTGTCTGTGTGTCTGTGTGTCTGTGTGTCTGTGTGCCTGTCTGTCTGTGTGTCTGTGTGTCTGTGTGTCTGTGTGTCTGTGTGTCTGTGTGTCTGTGTGTCTGTGTGTCTGTGTGTCTGTGTGTCTGTGTGTCTGTGTGTCTGTGTGTCTGTCTGTCTGTGTGTCTGGGCATCCACGATCAAGGATTAGTCGTTATCGTGTTAACCGTCCTGACTGACTTTCGGAATAACGTAGTTGGAGCCAAGCCATAATATTTATTAAAATTGTGGAGATGTTCAATCACTTCGATTGATTTCTTTTTCTTGCAGGCATTCGTGATGGACCAACCGTCGTGTTGTTTGTGCACTTCCGTTGTGTAGCATGTGGGGTAGTACGGAATTATGGTCTGGAGAACCGTTAGTCTGGTCTTTTTTTTATACAATTTATAGGTAGCAGACAAAGGAATTGCCTTTAATCGGTAACTCAATCGATAACTTCAGAACGTGTTTGGAAATGTCGTATTTTACCTTATCTTTGTTTCTCCTGACTCAATTTAGATTTTGGGATAGAGCTCCGCAGAGGGTGGGGTATTTGGTTTTTATCAAATATTTCAGAAACAACTGCATGTTCCTAAACACCTGAATATACCAACCTGTAGATTTTAAAATTAGTACTATTAGGTGTTTTGATAGGACACGTAATTTGGCTGTAAGAAACAGTTCCTGAAGTGGAATTAAGTATTAGTTAAATAATTTCAATATTCAATTACGGTCAATTTTACAAGAAAATGTGAAGACATATTGTTTAAAGACAATACATTATTACATAACTCTTCTTCTTTCTTGATAAAAATCAAAGAAGTCTTAAAAACTAATGATTAAAATTTAAAACGCATATTGTATTTGCGGTATTTATGACGCACAGTCGGCTTAGGAACTTTTTAAATTTTTTTGCATTTAAATGTGTGTCAATAAAAATCTTCACTAGTGTAAAACATCTAAATAAATAAATAAAGTAGGGATATCTTTCTAGGATATCCCAATGATAAAGGAATAACAGAGATATGGTTTAACGCCCCACGTTTGAAGTCTTTTTTTTAAATCCTTTGCTTCTTTTTCTTTGGGATCTTCTTTTTTCTTGGTTCCATAAAGGTCTTCATTCTTCTGGCAGTTTAGGGATCTTCTCCCTCTTCAGCCCTGGGTTTTTCCTTGCGGAGGTTGTCATCGTTTTCCTTGAAGATTGGTTTTATCTTAGGATGTAGGGAGTATTGTCGAGGAGCTGTTCGAACTCCTCTGGTAGGTTATCTATTCGTTGAAGTAGGAGTGCTGGGAGGTATTTGAATTTGGTTTTAGGTTTACGTGGTAGTCGGAGTTTGTTGGAGAATGGGATTTGTAGTATTTGTTTGGTTGGGATCGTGTCAACGTTTGTCCTGCGATTTGTGTATTTGGTCTGTAGCGTTATTAGTCTGTCGGTTATTGGTTGAATGTTGGCATGTTGTATGGTTAGTTCGTTGGGATATCTGAAGTGTACTTTGTGTATGGTGCGTATTGTCTTTTCGCAGGAGGCGAGGGATTGGAGTTGGTTGGTTTTTAGGCTTGCGTGCGATGGAGCGCGGTAGTCGAGTATCGGTCGAATGTAAGTTCTGTAAGTGTGTTGAAAGGTTTTGAGGTGACAACCTCTGACGTTTCCACGCAGCATTTTCAATAGTGATGCGCGATTGCGTATCTTATTGAGAGCGCCGCTAGCATCGGGTTGCCAGTGTAGAGTCCGGGAGAACGTGATATCTAGGTATATGATGGTGTCTTATAGCTGCAGTCTTTGTTTGGTTGATGTTGGAGGTTTGTCTGTCAAAGTTGGATAATCTCGGATGTCTAAACAGTATTGTTTGTGTATTTGAAGTCAATTCAACTATCATTGGTGTGTATAAATATTATTTCTCAACGATTCATTTACAATCGTATTTCCTCGAAACTGTTTTGTTAATTGGCAGTACTTTGTAGAAATGATAAAAAATCAATGTTAAATGTTACTTTTAGGGCCGGTTCCACCAACTCTGATTAGTGCCTTTAACTTCCACTAATCGCTCGATTTTGGACGGTTTAGTTTAACTAAACACCGTTAAAGCAAGTTGGTCTTACGCGTTGGTGAATTTCATCGATTTGTTTTTGTTTGGTTTCAAGGTAACCTAGCTCTTTGCTCTCGTGTATTCGATTAATTTTTGTTGATGCTGTAATATTGCAATAATTTTTTTTTACTCCATCTTAAAATTATTAACGTTATTGTTATTCCTTATATTTGTTACAAAAAAAGTGAACATGTTTGAAAACATGCTTTAATCATCCGATGATGAAGATATTGTTAATTATCTTGATTGGAGAGAACGAGTAATTAACGCAAACCCGGATTATTATGAGAAGTGCCACGACCTGGAATTTTTAGACGGTTTTGCCTTCAAAAAGAAACAGTAAATAATTTGTTATTGCAAATTTAACATGAATTACAGCATACCACATTAAGGTGTGTATTGGAATACATTTTGAATAGAATTACATTTTTTGTGTTACCTAACTGATAAATAAAGTCTTAACAAGTATATTTTGTACAAATCACGCCATTTCAACAATAAAATAAGAAACAATAGATAGCAAATAAATAACAGTACAACGCAATTGAAAATGTTTTTGAGCACTTTAAAAACAACGATGTTCGCACGATGTCGAGACGATACAAAGTGAGGTTGAGGTTATATGTTGTGTTGTTCTCGCCTTTTGCGCGCGTTTTCTTGCTTTCAAATTCCACGTGATCAAGTGCCGATCAATCAAAACACTTCACGTCTAGTTTACGAGAAAACGATCCATTACAACTAATCATAGGTTTCAAATGCATTGTGGAACATTTTTTTATTAAATTTCTAACCACGGTTAGTTAAATTGATCAGAGTTGGTGGAACCGACCCTTAATGTTAAAATGTAATAATCAATTTTCGATTTCGCAAAATTGTATATTAATGGTACGTTAATGGTGGTTAACAAATTTCTCAACGGATAGGTACCAAGGAGCCTTTACACAATTCAACAATTTTGAACATTATTTCACATTTTTTACAATCCTGTAATACTAATATAAGGATTAAGGTCTTAAAATAGACCACAAATTTTAACAAGATGCTTAGTAGTTGATACCGAGCTGGTATAGTAGTGATGACATGGCCTGCTGAGCATTCGGGAGGTAATGGGTTCGATTCCCGTTACCGTCTACCTTGTATGAGGTCTTTCAGGGGTTTTCCTCATACACATGTAGTGGCATGGTCACTGCGTATATGCACACCATGTGCTGCCACTTAGGCGCCCATTCTTAATCCCACCATGCATACATACGTATCCATGATTGTGGCTAAAGGAGCTTGGAAAGCTCAAACAGCCCGCCCTCTCCCTTGGGGAGTGAATGAAATACGTGGCCTTTACCTTTACCTTAGTAGTTGATTTTAAATTATGGATGAATAGCACTAAGTTTTTTGGTTAAATATTTACTTATCGAAGAAAAAAGGTGTTTATCAGGAGTATTAGTAGAACTGTTACAACAACATGCAAAATACACACCATCGTACATTAAACATTAAATACCCTGTTTTAAAGTTAAATACAAATTCACAACGTTAATATCCATTCCCGACTACACTTGAATATAACTAAAACGTAAGTAAGAGCGGATCTCAATTATTTTTATATCATTAGGATATACCGACTGAGTTCATTTGTTTAAGACCTTTTACACTATCGAAGATTTTGCGAATTAACCTCTATCTCATATAAATCATTGTTGTTGTTTATAGGACGTTGCCTATTTTCATTATACACGTATTACAAAAGAGGTCGCATAGTTATCCTAAAAAACGTTTTAATCCATTTTTTTAATTTTCACTTTATAGGTTGGAAGGTGTGATATCCACCACACTAGATATTTTGAAGTATTATGTTATTAGCTAACGGTAAGTTTTCCATAGTTTCCTTGAGTGTTATAGTTTTGGAGAAAATGTGAAACTTTTAATAAACTTAATCACATTTGTTCAACATTCCAAACATTTATTACTTTCAATTAGTACTTACCTTTAATAAGGTACAAGAAAGACGATCAACGAGTAGTTATTCTCACTTTTAAGATCGGTAAAAGATAAAACATAGTGTAAATATTTGCATTACAACATCTATAAATAAATGAATCAAGATAATAATTAATTATTTATTATTAAAGAACAACATTATTTAGTGATATATAATGATCACTATAGTAAGTCGAGATTCAAGAAACTCAAGGTAAATGATTCCCGGAGAATGCGTGTAGGTACTCTGGTCGTATTAGCCGAAGAAGTCAACAGTTGAACATCGATTTATAATAGTGACAATTGATTTACGACGCCGCCTTAGATTGGTCGTGAGCTACGTTACAAATAGTTGACCGTAAGAACAAGTTTCTAACTTATATGGAAGTGTTGAATCTAAATATTATCCCAGGTGTAGGTCTACATGTCTGCATACGTACATAGTTAATCTGATAAATTTATTTTTAATTGAAATTATGTACTTGAATCCGTTTCTCGCGTTTTATATAAAAAACTTAACTACAAGAAAGCAATTAATATTTTAAATTAGTGTTTACCTTAAAAGATCACGTCGATACTAATCCGGTTGAAAGCTAAACACGAGATGCTGATAATTACTGAAATATTTTAAGGTTCAAAATTCCTTTTACTGGGCAAAGGAAAATACGAAAATTAGCAAAATAAAAAAAATGTGTAGCCTGAAAGTATTAAGATGCACGATAAGTAACAATGATACGTTTTATTTTACTTATCTCACTCTCACATCAAAAAATGAGAAGTAAATAAGAGAAATTTTAGTATTACGAATGTTTTTTTATGTATACACTGTATATTTGTTTCTATTTTGTGACAAAACACTAGTTTTTGAGGCAAACAAATAGTGACACAATAATTTTTTTTGAATTAAAAATTCAAGAATTTCTATTGTATGCTGGATTAAAAAATTTAAAAACACGATTACTTAACTAAGTGAAATAAAATTTTCCCATCATCAATATTCTTCAAATATTTTACCTTAACTAAAGGAAAGCAATCAGTATGAATTCTTCCAGTTTCTACCATACTAATGTGTAAAGTTTTATGTCCTTATTTGTTTGTTCGTCTTTCATTTATTAATTACATAGCATAAAAATGTTTGATCGTAATGTTACATCAGTGTTTAAAACCCAACGTGTGGGCTTCAGTAAATTACATTACTTTACCCTCATCCTATTGATCACGCTTTATAATTGAATGTTAAAAAGTGGACCGAAAAAACGAACGACTTTAAAGACATTAACAAAAGAAGATGGGTGTGTACTTATGGGGACGATTAACTATCCAGGGAACAGTTAAGTTGGAAAAAATGTTGAAACAATCAAATTGACTGGTTAACGTACTAAAAAGGCAAGGTGTGACGCTTGACTGTGATTAATCTCTCCTTCTCTGCTAGCCTCCTGCAAGACCGTATAGGACTCTTAACACAAATTATGAAATTAGAAAGATTGGTATTTTTGAAATCGTCGGTATTGAACTAGAAACTTCTGTATGGTGGCTTGTAAAGTCGATTAAGGATAACGTAATCTAAACTGTCCTTCGTATGTATCTGAAGAATTGTCATTCTTGTTCCTTTTGGAGTTTTGCAAAGCTTTCATAAAGCGTTGGACGGAACAATTCGCCTATGGTTGTTCCAAACTGGCTTTAAAGATAGTTCGCAGACTTTTCTAATGCAAAATATCTTGCTACTGCCCATTGTAATCAAAATATTCGCCGAAGATTGTAAAAGTTTTCGTTAAATTTATACAGGGTGTGGCGCGAAGACTTTGTATTAGACTTATTGATGAAAATACTGATATTTGAAAATTGAAAATTTGTACTTTAATATTTTTGGTCATGCTGAATTCAATGAAAATATTTTTAACTTTATAACACTTCCGGTTATACCGGAAGTAACCATAAACTTGCTTGTTTTAAATAGAATGTGGTATATTTGGGTTGAAATTCGTATTCTACATAAAATTCTGAACAAATTTTTGTAAGGATAACCTATCTAAAAAATGAGCGGTTTTTGAGTTATTTTAAATTTTGTGAATTTTTTTCAAAAATCATATTCTCATATTATTTACGATATCTTATCTAACTGAATTGAATTATTTTATTTTTTTTTCGATTTATAGTTACATTCCCTACACCTAAATGAGCCATTTTCAAGATAAGAATAACAATAAAAAACAATAACATAACATCATAATATAATTACAGAGGGTAATAATAATAATAACATAATAAGAACAACAATTTCAAAAATATTAATTACAACAAATGTTCAAAATTATTTCCATTTACTTCTAAGCATTTATGAATCCTTTTAATAGTGTTTTGTTTCGTAGATTTACAAAGTTTTTGGGGATCGTAATTATTAAAATCCTGTAATACTCGCTGTATAATAATTTCCTTTGTTGTAATTGATTCCGAGTATACTAGATTTTTAATATGTCCCCAAATACTACTGTCTAGGGGTGTGAGATCAGGGGATCTCACCGGCCAATGATGAGGTCCCCTGTTGGTTCTCCACCTATCCTCAAAATGTTGGTACAGAAAATCAGCATTAATTTGTAAGATGTGTGGCGGTGCCCCGTCCTGCTGATACCATACAAAACTTCTTTCTTCGGCATTTAAATTGTTTAACGATGGCAAAATAGTGTCCTGAAGGATGTTTTAATTTCCGACACCGGTCAGATTTTCATCATAAAAGTCCGAAAACTCTGCCATCTTTTATGGCACAAAAAGCATTAAACGACCAGCTCGTTTGAAAATAACGCTCTCTTGTTATGTGAGGGTTTTCGTGAGACCAAATCATTTTTGCAAAATTTTGCTTCGTCCCACCAAATGATTCTTTGAGTAAAATTCTTATCTTCCTGATTTTCAACAAGAACCATTCACAAAATTCAATGCGCTTAGGGAGATCTTCTGGCAACAAGTGATGCACATGATAAGAGAAAGGTTTCCACTTATACTCTTTAAGAATTTTATGAATTGTTCTTGTCGTTAATCGCAAGCTTACTCGATATGCAGAAAAGAATCCCAGCACAATTGTCACGTTAACTTCATCATCAACTAATGGTTTAATTTTTGCAATTTTTGAACGGCATGCTCCAAATTGCGACATGTTCTTTAAAAGTCTTGTAATGGTATCTCGAGTTGGCCTCCGCTTTTCCGGAAATCTTTCTGTAAATACACGACATGTTCGGCTAGCAATTCTATTACACTCTCCGTAGATTAGGATCAAGTTTAGAAAATCATTATTGGTATCATTTCTATGTGCTACTTTCAAAATGATTATGAAGTTATCAGTACTTTGATAGTTCAAAATAGCTTGGCACAATAATTACACCGCTTTGGTAGCAATAAAAACTTAATTAAGGGTAACGATGAATTTCGACAGCCTACGTCTCACTTTATGACAAATGGTATTAGATTTGAGTATAAGGTTTTATGCATTTATTCAAAAAGACCGAAATATCTTGAAAATGGCTCGATTTAGGTATAGGGAATGTAAACATAAATCGAAAGGAAATAAAATAATAAATCCCATAGCAACATAAAATACAGGGTGTTCCATTTAAATTAAGCAAGTTTTTAATATTTGAATTTATTACAATTGGTCGCTCGATTTTCAACACCCTGTATAAATTAACAAAGTCATTTCCTATCCACAATGTTTCGTCATAGATTGATATTGTTTGGTCAAAATATGAAAGTAAACTATTATCAATTAGATAAGATATCGTAAATAATATGGAAATACGATTTTTGAAAAAAATTGACAAAACTTAAAATAACTCACAAACCGCTCATTTTTGAGATATGTTATCCTTATAAAAATTTGTTCATAATTTTATGTAGAAGAAGAATTTCAACCAAAATATACCACATTCTATTTAAAATAATCTACTTGATGGTTACTTCCGCTATAACCGAAAGTGCTATAAAGTTAAAAATATTTTCATTGAATTCAGCATGGCCAAAAATATTAAAATACAAATTTTAAATTTTCAAATATCAGTAGCTTCACCAATAAGTCTAATGCAAGGTTTTCGCGCCACACCCTTTATATAAATATACCATTTATACAAGGTGTCCAATTATTCGATCGACAACGCTTGACAGGTGATAGACCTCGCATTTTCATAAAAATTGAAGTAGAAAATTAAAGTACTTAATTTTCAAGGTACAGGGTGTCAAAATTTTACTTTTATTTTCAATGTTTGTGGATTATTGTTCAATAAAACGACACAGCGTTCCGAAATTACGTATCGGGACAATAAATACAAATTCATTCACGGTTTTGATATCACTAGTAGGGGGCGCCACCCATGGCACATCAAACTTATTTATATTATCAAAACTTATTTCCAGCTTGGTGCATCGATGTTAATATTTAAAAAAATCAATTCCAATGCAACGGAATTAATTGTAAAAATTTGAAGGAAAGAATTATCTGTATTCCAGCACGAATAAATATCAGGATCAAAAGATAAATCTTTTACATACTTAATTTTCAAAATCTTAGGTGTTAAAAGTTTAAAAGTAATTCATAAATGCTCATCAAAATTGTTTCAAATTTGATAAGCAAATTACTTTTTCCTTGAAGGCTTCATAATTCTAGCCCAACAAAAAACTTCTAACTCTTATTATTAATTTTTGTAAATAACCTCTTACACGTAAAAAAGGTTGTAGAATCGATTTTTTTAATATTCACATCGATGCATCAAACTGGAAAAAAGTTTTGAAAATTTAAATAAGTTTGATGTGCCGTGGGTGATACCTCCTACTAATGATATCAAAACCGTAAATGAATTTGTGTTTCTTGCCTTAAAAAACTCCCCGATACGTAATTTCTGATCGCTGTGTCATTTTATTGAGGAATAATTGACAAGAATTTAAAATAAAAGTAAAATTTTGATACCCTGTAACTTAAGCACATTAAGGCTGCAAGTTTCTGTCTCAATTTTTATGAAAATGCAAAATCTATTACCTGTCAAGTGTTGTCGGTCGAATATCCGGACAGCCGGTATATAAATTATAATAGAATCTCATGGGTGTACAGTGAAAACAGTCATCAAAATTATGAAAAATTTTACGGAAGTTCACGTGTTTCCTCAGGTTGCAAGCACGTAGAAGTGTTATCGAACTAAAGTATCTTGTTAGAAGGTTCCACCTTAACCGGACTGGCTTCATCAGTGGCCGAAATAGTTTTAGGCAAATTCTATTACTATTACCTAATTTTACCACATAACTACTGACTTCGATAGCGAATTGGATTTAAATGTAATAGTGAGGGACTAGAACCAATGAGAGTGCCAAATTTGAATGAAACCCATCAGCACATTTCAAATAATTTGCAATTAATCACCTCTACAATTAAGGCACAAACCCCACCGCTTCTCCAACCGATTTACAACTTATTCATAAAATTCTCGTAGCTGCTGGTTGAAGAATTCCTTGACGGCGTTTTGTGTTCTAAAAGTCTCCATTTTGTTTCCAAATTTTCTTACACTTCGTTTGAGACATGAGGTCGCGCGTGGCCGTGAAGCAAAATGACGCATTTGGAAAGCTTTCCTGGACTTTTTGTCTTATTGCTTGATGAAGCTTATTCAGAGTTTCGTTGTATAGATTTTCATTAACATTCACTCTGTGTTCTTTAAATTCTGCAATGGTCCTTTGTAGTAAAAAAAATGTTAGCATCACCTTGCCTGGGGAAGGTTGTGCCTTAAACTTTTTTGATGGTGGTAATTTTGAATGTTTCCATTCCATCGATGACAACTTACTGGATGGTTCGAAATAATGGCACCAGTAACTATTGATAAAAGGAAGTTATTACCATTTTTGTTGTGCTTCGTAAGGAGTTGCTAAGACAAACCCATCCGCAAACATTTTGGATCCTCAGGCAAAAGACGAGGAACTCATTGTGCATAAACTTTTCTAAAGCCCAGTTTCTGTACGATACTATGGACGGATTCCACACTCACATCAATATTTTGTGATATTATTCTGATTGAAATTGGACGATTTTCTCTAATCTAACCGTCCACATGCGCTATATAGGTGTCTTGATGCAATACACAATGCACCTGGTCACGACGCATCTTTTGTTCCATCTTTGCCATTTCTAAATTTTCAGCAAACCATCTGTACACAAACTTGAATGGCCGCACGTTGATCAAACTTGGACGGATTTCTTATAACAAATGCCATTTCAAAGTCGCAATATTTAAAGTGACTATGAAATATAAATAAAACAGACTGCTTTGTGTGAGAGTTACAAACATTACTGACGTTATAAAACGTCAACTGGATGATTTTTTCCCAAGACTAATTTAACCAAAGATGGGTTTCAATTAAACAACCAAATATTTATGACAAAGTCATTTGGTCATTTTCAATATATAGAAAGTAAGGAATTATGATTTGCTTCTTCATAGTTGTGTCAATTTTAATAAAAGTCAACAATAAAATAAATATGTACATAGCAAAATCCCTGAGTCTTACTACGTTATGCGTAACACTTCCTTATAATTTCATCTTGTCAATATGATCCGGCATGCCCATCTGTCGGTCCGTTCAGCTTATGATTTTTTCAAATTTGTTTTCGTTATTTGATGATACACCAAACAAAGATGTGTACCCCCTGTTTTGGCTTCAGTTGGGTGACACCTACTAGGGAAAAATGGAAGTCAACCGTATTTTCAATGCAGTATTTTAAATATGCATTTCACAGTTCTCAACAAGCCTCACCATAGAAATTCAGATCAATTGACGTCTGTGCTGCGACTACAAAATTTTCTATAAATGATAACATACCAACTAAATACATTTGTCTTCAACTTTGACCATGATCGACTAACTTGTACTGGGTCAAAGAAAGTCAACAAAATTTTTAATTATTAGTGTATGGAAATGCGATACTCATTTGAAGTCGCGTTTTTAGATTTAATAATTGATATGGTTTTAATAATTAGGGCAATGTAGAAACGGCACCAATGCTGATCTTTAGGGTGCAGTTTCGACTCCCAATAATTATTAATCTTAAATAAACTACCGTATTTAGTTGGGCGATATTGGAAAGTGTAGAAGGGAAGAAATTGCCCTCGTTTCGTAAAAATTACGTGCAAATTTTCAAATAGTTCATAATTACGCAATGTCGAATAAATGAGTTTTAGTATGAATTATCATTTTGGCACACTAAAATACCAAATATCCTTCCACTTCGAATTTTATATAAGTAGAGGGGTAACAACTTATCTGGTGTGACTTAAAATTAGACGAGGGGTTAAACACTAAAATTTCAATTCGTGGCCGTCCTAAAATAATTTAGCAATATCTTAAGGACATTACATGTGGTTATCGCTTTACCATGAGATTAGATGTTAATAGTTGTATTGTGTTGGGTATATATAGCGCTAGTAGATAGTATTTAGAAGTATTTTTATTCAGAATGGTAACCATGATATTAGGTTCTCCGACAATTGCATAGCTTTACCTGAGCGCATTTATAGTTGGACCTGATCCATGTATGTAGAACATGAATGGGTCCTGTGATGACGCAATATAAGGCAATAGTGCCGTAGGTGCTCTCCGTTTCCCTAGGTTTATTTCGTACATAATCTTACTAGAGCTAAACGGTTTACTATGTATACTCTGTTTCATTTATGGATAAGTTTTCGTTGGTACACTTGAAAATACATTAAATGCTGTGTCGTCGAGAGTCTGATAGTTAAGCCGACTCCCACTTCCTTACATTCTGAGCGTCTGTACGTGGCGAAGTACCTGCAACATGTATCATTGGTTTCTGTACTCGAGCTGGTGTGGGGTGTACATGCCCTTGAACTTTATGTTACGGGCGAAATTGGTAGTAGAATCGGAAGCAACAGACAAGGAAGGGACCGGTAGCTCAGTGGAATAAAAGCCGTGGGCGTGTTATAAATTTCGCGATTAGGATAGCTCGTATATATATATATATATATATATATATATATATATATATATATATATATATACAGGGTGAGGCATCTAAGCTCCGTCGGTTTGTATACGAAAAATGGTAAAATATTTTTGAAATCTTTTTTTTTATTGTCGTGTAGGTACATTAGGAGCACGTTTTAAAATTATTTTCGAATATGCAGGGTGGTCCATAAAAATTTTACGTATCAAAGTTATGAAAATTTTAATGGAACACCCTATATACGATGGCATATTTCCATTCTGTGGACTAAGTAAAGGTCACTTACTGTTATAGTCCCTATACCTAACTCCACTTGTTGCCGAGATATTTCATTATTTGTGAGAATGTAGATCCAAATTCAAAAGAACTTTCTGTTTTACGTACTCGAGGAATGTTTTTCAAATGTTTTTCATTGTTTACTGAAAGCATCAAACTTTCAAATCCACCGAAGTTATCACAAATTTATACTGGGTGTATAAAAACTCAATTACTATTTTGACCAACATTAAAGCCAATTAACTTCCTCAAATAAGAAAAAAAGTTCCTATGAACTTAGGTCCGCAACGCCTTCGTTTAAAAGATATTGTGTTGAGGTTTAATTATTTTTTTTGTTTTTTTTAAATTTCTTTTTACAATGATGTAATAAGCAGACGAAATTTTGTATACAGGGGCTTTTTATCACGCAGAATTCAAATATGACCTTAGTTCTTTTATTACTGATAGAGGGCGTCACATACAGGTTTCCATCTTCTTTGAATCGGTGCTAACCTTTTTGCATTACACTGTATGTCATTTTCGACTGGAAAAATTTGTTTTCTCATGTTTTCTGCTTCAGAAAGGTATACCTTATTGAAGTCGCTAGGACCAACGGTTTACGAGAAAAATGCATCCGATGCATGCAAATTTGACCGAGAAGCTCGGTCAAATTTCTCCAAAGCTCAACGTATCTATCGAGAATGGTATCCTTTAGGACAGGTTCCTAATGTTCGAACATTTATTGACGTTAGTGGGGTTGATCGGCCTGTTTCCACAGTTTATCCTTTTTGAGCAAGACGTTTCGGAAGCGGACTCTGCTTTAGTCATCAGGCTTAGTCCTGAGAAGGACTGTTTTCGCACTTGAGTCGAATTCATATGTTACATATAATTTTTTCCCAAGCACTTGACTACTCTCAGATTCGAACTTGGTACCTTTCACTTACTAGTCTGACACCTTTACCACTGAGCCACTGAGTAATCCAATATATATATATTTTAGAACTTATATATATATATATATATATATATATATATATATATATATATATATATATTAAACTTTTTCATGGTTGCGCAGAAGTTTATTGTGCATGTTGCGCAGTAACCTCTTGCGCAGGTGTATTGCGCTTAAGTTCTACGCGCATTATTGGAATCCATATGGGTTTCATTTCTACACTAGCTTGGCTATTTGGATTTTCTGCCAGTGCGATGTATGTGGCTTCTTTGAGTTTTTGACAAGTTGTATTTTCGTCCTTTGCCACTATCTGTATGTTATCCCATTGGATGCGGTGGTCTTCGTTCCAGACATGTTCGGCGATTCTTGATCTTTCTGTTTCGCCCTTGCGGACGTTATTCTTCTGTTCCTGCGTTCTCACTTTGAGTGGTCTACTGATCTCTCCTATGTATGCTCTGCCGCATTCGCATGGTAGGTTATATACACAATTCTTGGTATTCTGATCTTCGTTGTATGGTTTGGTTTTGGTTAGTATTCGCCTGAGCGTTCTGGTCGACTTGAAGGCAGTGCGTATCTTGTATTTGCTGCCTATCCTTCGTATTTTGTCGGAGGTACCTTGTATATATGGTATTACCGCTGTATATTTAGGTTCTTCTTTTTCGGTTACCCTTTCCCGGTTTAGGTTAGGTGTTAGATCGGGGTAACCATTTTCTTTGAGTGTTCTAGCGATATTTTCTTTTCCTTTGTTCAGGTCCTCTTGTTTTGAGTATATCGTTTTTGCTCTATCGTACAAGCATTTTGCCACACTTAACTTCACGTTTTTGTGGTGACTGGAGTTGTAGTGTAGGTACCTCCTCGTGTGGGTAGGTTTCCTGTATACACTTGTCGTGAAACGCACGCAACTCTCGGTAAACACAATAATGGAACTTCTGAACATTCATTTCAGCTGGATCAAACATTTCTCAGGATTAGTAGGGTCACAGTTATAGAAGAAGAAAGATAAATTATAGATTATATTCCCGAACAGGCTAGGTCACAGTTATAGAAGAAGAAAGATAAATTATGGATTATATTCCCGAACAGGCTAAGATTTGCCTAACGTGCTAAAGCACTCAGGAATACTGGGAGGGTTTAGGGATATTATTAAGCTGCCGAGAAATGTTTATGAATGGCTAACTTAAATTAACTTAACAGGAACTGGGTAGTGCATTCCACAATTTGGTCACCGTGTGGAGAAATGCAGATTGAGCCCGTTTAGGGTGACTCGATGGAATTTTGAGTGCGTAATTATGGTGTGAATGGGCAAACCGAGTGTTCCTAGCGAAGATGGCCTGCGAAGGTATTAAGGAGTGTATTTCGGGGGCACGCTTGCCATGGTAATAGCGATAGAACAAGGAAAGAACCGAAACAATTCTTCTATGCTCAAGAGGCTGTAGGTCAGAAGTCAGAGACGGGTCATTTGTAAGCCTGATAGCTCTTTTTTGGATGCGTATTCGGGAACACTGACCCAGAGGTGGGAATTTTATTATACAGTAAAAGGAGTTGTTGTGATGTGAAGTACTGTTTAGACCTGTACAGCAAGCCCAGCTTACGGCAGCTGTTTTGCTGGCTGAAAAAATGTGGTCAACCCATGAAAGGTTCGATGATACGGACATTCCTAACATAGAAGTAGGGTTTGAAAGCTTGAGTTTTAAGCACTTCATCTGTACAGCAGGAAATGATCAGTCTTTCTTGGCGGACACAAGGAAACACTGCCTTTTGTCGGCGTTGAACGTAAGTAGATTATTTCTTCCCCATTCAAGGACACGCCCTAAGTCACTGTTGATAGAGGCTGCCATTTTCACCTTAACGCCCTGTCTAAACTTATTTTTGTGGGAAAACTGAGAACTACAATGCAGAGTGCTGTCATCCGCAAAGCAATGGATCGGGGTAGTTTTTGAGGAAATGAGGTCATTTATGTACAGCAGGAAAAGTGTGAAAGCTATCACATATCCTTGGGGTACTCCCGTGTTAATAGCAGTTTCTTTCGAAAAGAAGCCATCGACGACAACGCGTATACTGTGTAGGGTAGAGATGCCTAAGCCAGGATAGAATGTTTACTTTAAGAACTATGACTTTAAGCAGGCTGCGCCATTTGTTTTATATTGCGACTTGGAATGTTTAGTGCAGGATTTTAAAGATGGCGAAACGCGAAATACCGTTAAGTACAAGAAGCATAACGTATACAGAATCGCATATTATCTCCACTGCACGTTTAATGACTCCTTATCAAAATTTCGGTTGCGGAGGGGTGACGAGTACATTAATTGGTTCACCGACAAGCTATTAGATATTACAGGTAATCTACAGCAGTACTTTGACAATCCAATGCCGATGGAAACGTTAAGCGACATTCAAATTCAGGAATATAATGTATCCACCCACTGTCATATTTACGAGCATCCCTTCTTAGACCATGATACTAAACTGTCATTTCACCGGTCGGTTTAGAGGTAGTGTTCATCAAGCGTGTAATATCCGGTATAAGACTCCGCAAATAATAACAGTTTTTTCCATAACTTTTCAGGTTGTGATTCACACTTCCTAATAAAAGCTATTGCCCAAGCCATCGCCGGTAAAATTACATTACTACCTAAGACGAAAGAACGTATGTTGATGCCGTCACATCTTTAGGCTATATTCTAATTGAACTTTATTATTATATATATTCGGAAGTAACTTCCTGCAGCACATCTAACCGTTCGTATTTGCCTTTAAAGCTAAATCGTTTATATAATTCATTCCAATGACCGCCTTTATCAAACTATACGTTGAGTAATGATGTATTGCATAATTCTTTATCAAATGTTTATTATAGAATCGACGTCCTTGATTTCATTGTAAGTTATCGGCAGCATACGGAATAAATTCGGCTAAATCCTTCTGCCAGAGATCACTCCGATGCTTAACGATGGTTCGTTTCCTCATGAAATTCTTCCTTGCCGGCTTATGCAATTCTTTGCTTTAAAGATATTACTGCTAATGCAAATTATTCTCGATGCTATAAATATCCCTGCTAAGGATGCTTGTATCGTCATATATTCGATAATTTTTTTCCTCAAGTTTCTGATCCTGCTCAACCAATAATTTTGTAACCGATAAATCGATATCACTCTTTATTTTAAGTTCTTGAACTTTCTGGCACGTACCAATATACTTTTTGGTAGCTACATCCGCATCTAAGATTGAGTCGATGACGTTGCAGACTCTTTTACCTTGCGCCTTTTACCATACTCAGTCAATTTTAATTTAGTCTTATCTACGTATCTCCTAGTTGCAACATCATCTTCTAGGATGCATTCAAAGATTTTGCAAAGTCTTTTATCTTCCATATCGCAATTATCATCCTAGGTTAATTTGATATTTGTAATTTAATGTTTCAAATGCGATAGCGAATGTCTGCCAAACTTATCGATGAGCACTATTATGCAATTATACCTTCTTCTCGGAGCACTTCTTCAATACTAATGATTTCGCTATTATGCCCAGTATGACCTGCTGCTTTAGATGCATGCAACTGCCTGAGCCATTCAACAAGTTGGCGAGGAGTATTCCAGTATACATACTCCCTCGCGCTATTCGATAACTTCTTCGTGGCGATTATTTATTTACTTGCACTTACCCGTCGTATAGATAACATCACCTTGAAATTGGTTCATCAAGAAGTAAGTCTTTATCTGTAGACGAGAGCACATTGTTAACCGAAGACGATGTCCAGTTTCTACAATATCTCGGCTATAAGGTACGAGGACGATATGGAAGAAGTGTTGAAAAGTTTATTCACCCGGGTCAGGTACAAGTATATAATCGTGGAGTACGATCGTCGGACTTACCATCCGTACACGACAAACGCATACAACTCTGATGAGGTTAATCTGGTTATTCAAAAAGCTGATCACATTACAGGTACTTACGATAGTGTTATGTATTTGGAAGGTACTCTATCCCCTAAGGAAGCAGACAAAGACTCTAACCTTAGGAATAATGCCCCCTCTTCGTCTTCGATGAGATTCGATTCATATTAGGCGATCAGGTGATTGAGACTACGTTTACCTGGCGTTAACAGCATCATTAAAGGATTTTGACTGTATACTACAGATCAAAGTACTTGTTTATCGCATGCAGGACGAAGTCCGACAAACAAGCCCCTTCAACTGTTCAATAGCGCCAGTACCGCATTCTGCGCTTCCATACTGCTTAAGCATGTGTTGGGATTTGTAGAGGTTTATACGAAGCCTCTAGTAAACATACGCCAAGAGCTGGTATTGTTCCGCTCCAATACCGATGTAGACTTCAACAGCGCCGAAACGGATGTTAAGATTAACAACAAAAGTTACATGCAAAGTTCCGTATGTAATTCCTAATAATGCTATGAAGCTGTCTGTCTATGAGAAGATTAATAGAAATTCACCGATACAAGTTGCGTTTCACGCTCGGAATTTATACATACGTCCATACTTACCCTCATTACCGTCAACGGTTTGGGCTCTAAAGAGCAGTAATGGCTCTCAACGCCCTCAATGGTTACTGGTTGCTTTCCATACCAAGAAGCGTAATAATAGAGAAGAGAGTGCAGCAAGATTCGATCACTTAAATATCTCGAATACAAAAGCAAATATTAATAATGAGAAATATCCATACGAACAGCAAAATCTCGTTATGGCTGGTAACTAGTAAGTGGATGCTTATGAAGAATATTTAAACTTTCGAAATCAATATTACAATTCGCCACAAGGTTCTATGCTTTGTAAGTAACTGTGCTCGTCAAAATGAGAGTATTTATGACGTAGTTAATGATTTGAAATTAGAAGTCGAAGCATCTTCGGCCTTTCCCGCCGATACATCGGCATATTGCGTTATTTTGCATCACGTATTAATTGAGTATGAACCATTTACTAGCATCTTACTTAAAATGTGATATGTTATTTTATCAATAAGGGGTAGATTTGAATAAACTAGTTCCTTCCGCTTATTTATAGCCATTCGCGAAACTTAATCTAAAATCTAGACTGGAAGCTACGCGTATGCAACCGAAAGTAATACGTCTGGAACAGGAAGTTAGGTGTATGGAACCAGATGTTACACGTCTGTAAACATCAGTTCTCGCCATAGTAAACGGAGGATTCGATAAGGGGGTGAAGACCAGAAGACAATGGGTGAAGGCTCAAGAGCAAGTTCAGGAGTCTTATTCTGAAATAGTATGCTAGCCCCCTTATTAGACCACATTTCAAGTTTTCCCGCCATAAAAATTACAGGAACCTAAATCAACTTTTAAAAATATACCTCTAGGTAGAGCCATGATCAACCTCTATTAAAATAGTTTTACATAATATACGTTAATTTTTTTACACATTTTACAAATTCTTGCATGGAAATGTAAATAATCTTTTGCATTACAATTATGGTCCATTAATGCTGAAAGTTACATCTTTTACAAATTTTTTGTGGAAAATATACACAATTTCAGTTAAAAATTAATAATCCATTACATTATAACTATGACCTATTAATGCTGATAGTAATCTAAGATTTTGACAGAAAGATTGGGCTCTAGATAATATACTTACTTCATTACTCACACCTTTATTATATAGATTCGTTGCTACTTCATTTGTAAAAGCTTCATACATCGAATAATTACTATAATCGTTCATATAATTCAGCTTCTGATATATCACACTTACAGTCGAAAAGAATAGGTTGAATGCCTGTTAAGATAATAATACTGAACGGTTTCCTATGATTATTTTGATTCGCTTTTCTTCAACGGTAATAAACATCAATTGAATTTTGATACCATAACCTATACGGATAGGTTTCCCGGATTCATTAGATTTTAGAGGTTGACGTATTAGATGCTCAGTTTTAATGTTCGAGATTTCGCTCCATTCCTCTACATCAAAATTCAGACCGCATATATCGCTATATGATGTTCAAAATAATTGTACTACGGGTTTAAAGTCATTACCCTTTATTGAACTTCCAACTTCAAGTACTGTAGAATTGTCTTGAAATAGTGCCCACGTTAATAACAAACGTTCTACAACAAAGGTTTTAATAAGATGTCTATACAGCAATACTAACTACCTTTAGACACGTCAGGTCATGAATAATTATCGTCATCATATACCATATATTACCTATATCAGGTATACATTAATATTATTATCGTATCCGTCACACTCACCTTGTTCAGAATACACATCGTCTGATTGATTTCAATTAACTAATTATCCAACTATGCCACCACAATATTTTACAGCAACTTAAATCGAAGTGTGACGTCATAATAATGAGAATAAAGCTTAGTTGCATCCTCAAGACAGCATACATTCGTTTAATACCTGTAATGGTGATAGAAAGTGCATATAGCAGCGGAAATTATAACGTAGGTACGTAAGCATATTTTAATCATTTACTCATTATCATTATTTTTCGATGGATCGTGTAATCTTAGAGTTTGAGGAGATGATTGCGAGTATTCGACGCATAGTATGTGAACTGCTACAATGAAGCGTTGAAAATTTGCTTGCAATATGGAATAAGTTACCTCACCACTATCAGGATGATGGGCAATTAAGCAACAAAGTACGATGTATGTAGCATTAGAATGAATCATCTGATGTTGACCGTGTAGATGGACCAGCTCCTTTAATATTAGATTATTTTCAATGCAATAAGTAAATTCGTTTAATTATGATGACGTATGTTTTATTTTACCTGCACAGTTTTACATATTAACTCCTATAAGTTGTAGGAATAGGTAAATTACCTCAGACATTACAAATACTCCTTTATCACTTGTTATATACAATATATAAATAAAAATTTAATTTATGTACAATAGTAATAATATAAGGTAGCGATGACGGTAATGATTTTATCAGGCTATCATATAAATATTATTTATTAATTTTTAAATGCAAAATAATAATAATAACTTACCTGGATAATTAACAAAATATGGTATACCTCCTCACCCGTTAGGTATTTTGTTAATCTCTCCGGGAGAAATATACTATTTGCTTCGGTCTCTACTACTACTTTTCTTCCATATTGGGTATTAACAATTTTAATATTTTTTGACCGGTATTCATATTCTATAATCCTATTAGAAACTTTTAATACTGGTTTGAATAAGCCTTCGTCTGCTAAATTTAATTGCTCTAGAAGATGTTAAGAGTGTAATATTAATAACTGATTTATGTATCTAGTGCATTGGGTATTTATATTGAATTCTTAACAATATTAAGAACGTGGTTTTCCGGCCTCATTGTTCTAGAAAAAATGGTTATTCGGATATAGAAATCTTATTTTATTATTGCACAATTACTCGCTAATATTTTTTAATGACATATTTGTTACAATTGTTTATTTTGCATTAGGTATTACATTTAAAAAATGGTAGTTTACATATTGATATAAAATTTCGAACAGCAATGATAAGGAATTATACTATTTTTAAATACGAATGTTCCTGCGGTTTATATAGTTAACAAATTTAATTTTATGCATTATCGCATTTATTACCATTTCTAACTAGTAAATGCATTTTTTCAATACCGATTTTTTAAATATCTAATTACTTATCATCAGAATGCATACTGCTTACTACTTTATTATATGAATAAGAATGATAAGAATACTGCGAAATTATTTTGTTTAGATCATTCCAGAAACTACATCACCCACGGGATGTTATTAATTATTACCAAAATTCGTGGCAGTGGTCCTAATTTTGTATCCATACAAATTTAATTACACATTTATTATCAAATGAATTTTTTTAAGTAGTAAACGCATTTTTTCAATATTGATATTTGAAATATAATGCAGGTAATTACATATTCATTTAGTAAATTCATTATTGTTAACCAGTACGTCACGCCAGATGTTACTTATAGATAAGCAGGATGCGGATAATTTCATATATTGTAATATTTTTCAATATCATTTTTATATGCCAATTATTAGAAAATGCAACTATTTACAATCAGAATCCATACCTTTAAATTATATTTTCTAATTTACTGCTTAATTCTGCAACTAAAATGTAATTACATATTTACTATCGAATGCTTTATTTTTTAACTAGTAAATGCATTGTTAAATATTGATTTTCGTATTAATACAGTATGTTCTTAATGGACACTTATCTGTTTTTAGTGAATGCTGTTGGTCCAGGAAAGCGATCCAATATCTTCCTTTACTACGATTTTCCCCCTATTTCGACCTGCTTCCTTTTCATGCTCCTTTTTTACCTTCTGTTTTCGCATCCCTATCTCAACACCATTTTCAAGCGTGGATAGCTCAGATACCCGTTTCCTGATTAGTTCTAATTGCTTCACTGCACACTTCGTTCTCTTTCTTTTCATTAACATTGGTCCTAAATTTGCATCTTTGGTCATTTTTGTTGTTTGATTGGTGGTCGCGTCTTTAGTTTGCTCTCTCACTTTTTGTGTTTTTCCTGATTAATACCAGTATGTGAATCAGTCCATCATTTTGAAAATTCATGTAACGTTAAAAGAATTATACTGAACATTAAAATAAGGTTCTGCATCTTCAATTTGCAAGCATTTTGAAATATTTGAAATAAGGTTCTGAGCCCTTTTGGCAGTAACTTGAAATAAGGTCATAGATCTTTTATCGTTACTGTAGGTTTTAACGTAATGATTCCTTCTCAATCCATTACTCTTGACCCCTTTTCAAACAACTGTCTCTGCACTCCTCCGGCAGCTAGGGTTCCGCTTTGTACTTAGCCTTGATCCATTTACTTCTAGAGTTCCATTCTGCCTCCCATTAACAATAGCTGAGGCTTGGCTGCACTTCGCTTTTCGGTAGTTGGGTTCCCTCCGAACTCCCTTTGCCAACAACTTGGGCTCTACTCTGGCCCCAATTTGATGCTACAGCGTCATCTCTCTTTCGTCCCCTCTAAAATTGTCATTGTCTTTCTCATTCTCGCTCCACTCCTCCCTCTACTCTCACCTCACCTCACCTCATCTCACCTCACCTCACTGTCACTGTCACTTCACTGTCACTGTCAGCTCACTCTCACCTCACCTCACTCCCTCACCTCACCTCACTCACTCACCTCACTCTCACCTCACCTCACCTCACCTCACCTCACCCTCACCCTCACCCTCACTCCCTCACCTCCTCACCCTCACCTCCTCACCCTCACCCTCACCCTCACCCTCACCCTCACCCTCACCCTCACCCTCACCCTCACCCTCACCCTCACCCTCACCCTCACCCTCACCCTCACCCTCACCTCACCCCACTCACCTCACTCCACTCTCACCTCACCTCACCTCACTCACTCTCACCTCACCTCACTCTCACTCTCACTCTCACTCTCACTCTCACTCTCACTCTCACTCTCACTCTCACCCTCACTCTCACTCTCACTCTCACTCTCACTCTCACTCTCTCTCCCTCTCTCTCTAGTGACGCCATTCTGTGGTATAATTAAGCTAGCACATCGTTTGCGCCCTCTTGTGGTATAATTTGAAAGTTAGCTACGCTAGTAGTGACATAATTATAAAAGATAATAGCACAATCTTCTGGTACAGGTATACGCAGGTTTTCTAGCCATCTTGTGATGTAACTTAATGTAACATGATATAACATCAGCAGCTTCTTGACGTTTGCTATTATGAAACAAACATTGCATACATTTTGCATACAAGTTCAAACTATCTGGTAACACAAATGCAAACATCACAGTACGAGACGTTTATAACCTTAAGCTGATTATGTCTTGCTGTCATTAAGAAAAGCACAAAACAAAACCCAAAATGAGAAACAAAAAAATACAGAACAACGTTTTAAATGACATGGTGAAAACCCAAGAGATCTCGTGGCCTAAGGAAGGATCAATGTTGGTTAGGACACGTGGTCAAAAGGTAGAGCAGTGGGAGGAGGTAAGGTGTGTGTGATCTAAAAATGGAATTACAGCATATAGAATATAGTTTGAGTGTTTCTTGCTTTGTTTGGTTCGTTTGCCTCTATTTTCACGTTTACGTGTTGTTTGTTTGTTGTCTACTTTGCACATTTGCTAGTTTGCTTGTTTTGTTTGTGGTGTTTGTGTAATTGCGTATTTACATGTTGTTTCAAACATTATTACATCGCATCTGGACCAATTCTAACAAAATGTACTCAAATTCAACCCATCATTTAATGTGAATTTTTTAGCACATCTGAATTAAGGATAATATTTGCATACCTTACCTCCCACACCTGCTTCACACGTGACCTCACCAACATTGACTCTCTCTTAAATTAAGTTTTTTCATAAATTTTATTAATTGTAGGCAACTTCAATACGCTTTGAGCTAGACAATGGAAATTCGGCATGGTGGCCTTATTTCAAAGATAACTATCAAATTTTGGGATAGATTAGGGGATAGGAAGAGGCACTTTACCTTAACACATTTGTGTCACGCTCAAATAAACTACCCCAAAATATCAACGTATCTGTTTCATTTGGCAGAGGTAAGTTATATTAGGCGACACGTCTAAATATAACGTTTCATCAAAATCTGTGTACCGGAAGTGGCACTTTACCTTAATAGTTTTGTGTCACACTTCAAATAAACTACTCTAAAATATAAACGTATCCATTTCGAATTTGGCACGGGTAAGTTATATTAGGGGACACTCTTGAATATCATGTTTGAACAAAATTAGTGTACCGAAAGTGGTACCTTACCTTAACCGATTTGTGTCACACAAACAGATTTTGTGAAATATTCTATTGGTTTTAACGATCAGTTATGCGATTGAGCACAGACGTCTTGATTTTCATTTTCCCTTATTTAAGTGTTTTAACAGACACCTATTTTAATTTCACTCTACCATAATTGCGTTAGTATACGAGAAAGTCTGGGTAACCACAGTTCCGATTTTTTAAAATACACACCCCAATTTCAAAAATTTATATTAGTTGGCCGTGGTTGTCATGGAAACATTAATAAACAAATGGTTTGACAATGATTTATTGCATTGACGCATCCGACGGAAATTGTTTATTAGCGAGTAGAATTTAAGTTCAAAAATTTCCAAATACAGAAAGACATCCAAATCGCTTGGCATTTGAAAGGCTCAAGGAGAAGTTTGAAAGGAATGGAAACATCAATTATGAATCAAATGGCGAACGGTCAATCATTACATCAAACGAGGAAACTCAGTTACATGTCATGCAAGCCGTCGTGGAAAATCTGCAAGCTTCTTGCAGGCAAATCGCACCGAACAACAATATCGGAAAATCAACGATAAATAAAATAATTCGCAAGCAAAAGTTTCATCCATACCACATCCAAGTAGTACAAGAATTAACTGATCAGGATTTTATAAATAGGGGAAATTTCTGCCTTTGGGCATTAAATAAAATAGAGGAGAAACAGGACTTCTTTGATTACGTATTATTTACTGACGAAGCTACTTTCCACAAAAATTGATTTGTAAATCGTCATAATTTCCATTATTATAGTGATACAAATCCAAGATACATGATGCCATTAGACCATCAACATACATGGACACTTAACGTATGGGCCGGTATTATTGGAACAAGAATTTTGAGATCCTATTTTTTTTATCAAACAGTTAATGGTGAAACCTTTTTAAATTTTTTGGAAAACGATTTACAAGATTACCTTGATAATTTACCGCTTCAAGTTTTACGGCAACTGTGGATTCAATTGGATAGGGCGCCTGTCCATTTTAGTGGTATTGCGCGTAATCATCTAAATTTGCATTTTCCAAATAAATTGATTGGCAGGAGAGAGCCAATTTCTTGGCCATCTAGATTCCCGGATCTTACAAAACTTGATTTTTTTTGTGGGGGTTTGTAAAAAATCAACTTTACCAAATACCTCCCACAACAAAGAAAAGCATGAAAGAAAGAATGAGAATTGTGTTTCAAGGCATAAATAGAGAAGTACTTCAAAAAGTAAGCAATTCTTTGTTGAAAGAATTCGTTTGTGTGAGGAACATCAGGACAGACACATAGAACAATATTTTTAGTTATTTTATGATATTTTATGATTTTTAGTTATATTGTTTTAAAAATATCTAACTTAAATTGTTTTTTGCATCTTTTGTTTACTTGTTATTAGTATTATTAAATAGAGTTAACGAAGTTTTACGCCAATAAAATTATTTTTCACATTTTTCAATATTTTTTAAATTGAATTTTTAAACTGTCATTATCAAACAAACATTTGTTTATTAATGTTTCCATGACAACCATGGCCAACTAATATAAATTTTTGAAATTGAGGTGTGCATTTTAAAACATAGATTTTAAAAACTAAAATAACTCAAGAACTATGAAAGATAGATATAGGAAATGTTTTATAAAAAAGTTAGCTTATTACTTAATCAACCTTTTTCCGTAAAAAAAGATTCTGATTTTGTGAATAGTTTTGGCAATACCTTGTGTAATATTTTCAAATATTTATAGGAATACAAAGTAACTAGTAACCTGCAAAATATTTTCCTTTAAGGATATCATTTGTCAATGACACGTGAAAATCGTGATTTTTTTAAAAAAACCTTAAATATCTCAAAAACTATTAATTTTGGATAATAATAGACTTTAATAAAACCGATTCAGAATTTATATTTGTTCTATTTAAAAAAATGAAGTTGCATGCTCTCCAGTTCATATGAGACACCCTGTATAAACGAAAATATTTTCTTTAAATGCGGATTGGATTACTGAAAAACTTTTGTATTTAAACTTTTTTCTATCCCTATTGTGCAAGGAGATATCCTCCGTTGTTGCGCAACCCAGACACCCTGTATATATATATATATATATATATATATATATATATATATATATATATATACAACGTGTCCCAGATAACATTTCCAGAATGGGGATCTCGCTTATAAAAGATACAGATTTGGTTAAATTAGATGAATTACTCCTAAGGATTAGTGAAATTATAGGACACTCTCCAATTTCCAAATTTCCATGTATTTTCAGACTTATGGCAAGAAAAAGAAAAATGTCAAATTTCTTGTTCTTGTAATATCGTTTTTGTTATATTAGACATATAAATTTTATTTGCACTTTCTTAAGATACTTTTTATGCAAAATTTAAATATCAATTTGGATTTTTTTTTTGCACTTTCTATTTTTTAGTTTCAACCCTTAAATTAAATTTTTTTGAAATAATTGATCGTGTTTTTTATCCTCTTTACAATGATATAGCACATGTACTACCTATTTTTAAAAACAACAAAGAAAATTTAAAAAAATGTATTTTATTAAAGACTCTAACAATAAGTAGGCCGTGAAAGATCAGAAAACGACAAATAATAGATAACAACAACAGTTAAGCAGGTAATAGTATTGGAGATAATTATCCAATTATAAAAGATGTTCAAACAATTGACCATTCCGTTCTAAACATGTGCCCTGCGTAGTGTCGACGTAATTGCTCTGCGTAGTTTTTGGCGTTTAATGCTACCAAATGCTGCAAGAACAGCTTCACGAAGATCTTCGGCATTCTCAAATGTTTGCGCGTACACTCGATTTTTTACGTAGCCCCAAAGGAAAAAGTCCAAGGGCGTTAAGTCTTGAGATCTGGGTGGCCATAAAATCGGCCCTCGATTACCAATCCATGAATTTGGAAACCGATTATTAAGATATTCGCTGATGATGTTTTAATTGTGGGGTGGGGCGCCACCTTGTTGGAAGCAGATAGTAATATTCTCAATCAGTGGTAAATCATCAAGTTTATTTTCTAAATCAGTTTGTAGTAAATTCAAATACTTTTCACTATTTAATGTTTCGTTAAAAAATATGGGCCCAATAAGTTTAGCCCCTAAAATGCCACACCAGACGTTAAAACCAAATCTCACTTGATGCCGACTTTCCTTAACAACGTGAGGGTTTTCACGGTCCCAAATGTGAACATTGTGTCGATTGAAAAGGCCATTATTTGTAAATCTGCTTTCGTCAGACCACAAAATCGTAGCTGGAAAATTATCTTTATTCTCACATTGATTAACATACCATTGGCAAAATTGTAATCTTCTCCCCTGATCTCCATCTCTAAGTCCCTGCAGAATGGTGTACTTATACGGATGATACCTGTTACGTTTTAAAATTCTTTGTGATGTAGTTTTCGAAATACCAATGTTATGTTCAATTTCTCTAACAGATGTTGAAGGATTTTCAATAACTGATTGTAATACATTTAGTTCTGCATCTTCATTCCGTAATTTCGGATTTCTAGTAGGTTTTGAAAATGAACCATATTCTTTTAAATTAATTACCAAATTTCTGTACGTACGAGCACTGGGCTGCCTTCTTTCAGGATACAGCCTCAAGTACATCCGTTCAGCTTCTATACTGTCTATATCATTGTAAAGAGGACAAAAAAACACGATCAATTATTTCAAAGCCGACTTGTCGTTCCATAAGAAAAATTTAATTTAGGGGTTGAAACTAAAAAATAGAAAGTGCAAATAAAAATCCGAATGGATATTTAAATTCTGCATAAAAAATATCTTAAGAAAATGCAAATAAAATTTATGTCTAATATAACAAGAAAGATATTACAAGAAAAAGAAATTTGACATTTTTCTTTTTCTTGTCATAAGTCTTAAAATACATGGAAATTTGGAAATTGGAGAGTGTCCTATAATTTCACTAATCCTTAGGAGTAATTCATCTAATTTAACCAAATCTGTATCTTTTATAATAAGCGAGATCCCCATGCTGGAAATGTTATCTGGGACACGTTGTATATATATATATATATATATATATATATATATATATATATGTAAGTCAATATGAGCAACATTTTAAAAATATGTTTAAATATATAGGGTGCTCCAAAAAAATGGCATATCAAAGTTGTTTTTTTAAATGACACACCCCACATATTATTGCATTTTCGAATTCTACGTAAAAAATAAGTAGCACTTTCTAAGGGTTCCTTGTACCTACATACAGAGTGTTTCAAAACATATCAATTTTTCTGAAAATGTAGGGTTATAGGGAAAATTAAATATCCCATAATAAAATTAACTTCAACAAATTTACTTTAACTAAAACACTGTTCCCTTAGTCTGTTTATTGAATGAATAGCAAACACCTCTTTACAGGGTGTTCATTTTTTCAGTTAAATTAGCAGAACGTTCATACTGAAATATTCGGCTTATTTTAAATGGAACACCCTGTATTTTATACGTTTATCATTTAGCTTACTTAATTACCATTCAACTTCTATAGAGGTTTTCTATACCTAAACCTTCAAATTTTCAACTTATTTAATAATCTTTAGAATTTGTCTGTTTCTGTATCATTTGTAGATTGAAATATCCTCCCAAAATGGCTACTCTTAACGATTTTTGGCCAATGTAACGCATTTTCAAATCTTACTAACTTTAATTTAAACGTTTATAAAGTTATTTCTATACTATGTAGATTTACCTAAAAATCGCAACACTTATCTTTACTCTCGATAACCGTAACAACAGATTGTCATCTTTCAAAGCTCTGACGATGCTTGGCTTGTCCACGCCAAACCGATTAGCTTCAATTTTAAAAAAATAAAGTTAAACTTTAAAAAATCTATTGCTATTTTAAATTTAATCTACATAATGCAACAGTTTCAGAGAGTAAGGATAAAAAGCATGTGCACAATGGACACTAAAATTTTATTTATGTGGTGTGATAATTCAGGGGTGACCGTCTCAAAAGCATTTCTGATTCTTCTTTTCATATCATCTGCAGTGGTGGGAGGTGTGCAGTAAACTACATTTTTGATATAACGCCAAAAGAAGAAATCCATGGATGTTAGTTCAGGAGATCTAGGTGGCCAGGCAGTTGGTCCACCTCTCCCAATCCACTTATCAGGAAACTTTCTATTTAAATATTCTCTAACCGCACGTGAGAAATGTGCAGGTGCTCCATCTAATTGCAACTACACATTTTGTCTAATATTTAAAGGAATACTTTCTAAAAGTTCCCAAAAGCCTCTCTTTAAAAATCTAAGGAATTTTTGACCATTTAAATTGCCATCGAAAAAATACGGGCCAACAATTTCACCATACACATTAACACTCCATCGATTTTGACGATCAACAGTATTAACTAAATGTTTGTTTTCTGTGTCGTAATAATTGAAATTGTGCCGATTCACTAATCCATTATTATGGAATGTTGAGTCGTCGGTAAATAATACATTTTCAAAAAAAATGTTCATTGTCACTAACTTGATCAAGGACCCATAAGGAATAATCAATACGTTTTTGAAAGTCTGTGCCATATAACCCTTGACGTATTTGTATATGAAAAGGGTGGTATTTATGTTTCTTTAAGATCCTCCACCCACTAGACTGACTAATTCCTGTTTCTCTTGCAATAAAGCTTGTACTAGTATTTTGGTTGTCAACAACGGAATCTAATACCAAAAACTCATAATCATCATCATTTGTAACACTTTTAATTGTTTTGGGTAAGCTACACTTCCTGTATCAGGAAACGTTTGAAGTAACCTTTCAAAAATCTTTTTATCGCAGGGTATTTTTCTGAGTACACTTTTGAAGCGAGTAAACAATTTTCATAGCATACACCAATGGTTAAAATTATATCAATTGTTTCTTGTTGTGAATAGACCATTATTAAATTGAAAATATTTCAACAACTTTCAACAGACTCGGAAAAAATAACAATACGCAATGATAAAAGTCACGCCCAATGTCAGAATTTTAACATTAACAAATGCGTTACCGGCAATTCCCCTGCACACTACAAAACTTACAAGATTAGTCACATTAACAGTATTTGTTAATACGTAAATTACAAATATCTGAAATCTATCATGTATACATAAGATTGGTACCGAGCTTTCTACTTATTGGTAAAGAAAAATACTACTACATTAACAAAAAGACATTAAGTAGGCATTTTGGGAGGATATTTCAATCTACAAATGATACAGGAACAGACAAATTCCAAAAATTATTAAATAAGTAGACAATTTGAAGGTTTAGATGCAGGAAACCCTTACTGAAGTTGAAAGGTAATTACGTACGCTAAACGATAAGCGTATAAAATACAGGGTGTTCCATTTAAAATAATATTTCAATATGAATGTTTTACTAATTTAACTGAAAACAAAGAACACCCTGGAAAGAGGTGTTTACTATTCACTCAATAAATAGAAACCCTAAATTTTTAGAAAAATTGATATAACTTGAAACACTCTGTATTTTGAAAGTGCTACTTATTTTTTATGTAAAATTCGAAAATGTATAGTATGAATAATTATTATTAATTACGTTGCTATAGCATACGTGAAACCCGGCGAATATCGGGTTTACATTTAATAAGTACAAAAATGTGACTGTGATTTCATTATACAGGTATGGAAAAACATTATTGCGGGTCTGACTTATAATAAGCTAGGAAGAAACCCAATAAGCATTATATGAGTGTTACCGATGTTGCCACTTGTATATATTTGCATGTAGGCACAAAATATGAACTACTTAAGTCTCCTTCAATCTAGCTTCAACATTTCTAACGAAACCAAAGCAATTAGTATGATATGAAAAGTGGTGTGTTCTTTGAAACTATTAAGTAAATAATAAAATACTTATCTTTTCTGGGTTTTTTAATGGTGTACTTTAAATTAAAATTAAAACATGTTTTAATTTTTCAAATTTGACAAAATTGTTTACTACATCTTTAACAATTTTTAACAAACATTACTACTGACGAAGATAACTGTAAGTGTTATCGAAACGTTTAGATTGTATAATTTAAAGTACACCATTAAAAAACCCCAAAAAAGATAAGTATTTTATTATGAGTGTTAATGGTGAAAGTTTACATTTTCATATTAAGTAAATACTTTACACTTAAACATTAAATGATAATACCTCAAACATCGAAGTTTATTGTAATTGCGAATTTATGACATGGTTCGATTACTACTCGTAAGAAGAAACTTACGAGAGCTACAAATATTAACTTTAGCATTAAAAGTCTTATTGAAAAACCAACTATTATTAATAATGAACAGAATACACTTTTTTCAAAACTCTACTTTATAAAATTTTCGAAAAGACCTCCACCTTGTGCAAAGCAGTAACCCAATCTGTGAGAAAATTCAGTTCGGGTGTTTTCTAGCATTTTTTGGGTGATGCTGTTTAAAGAGTCTGTAATTTTGACACGAAGTTCGTCCAAATTGTTAGCACGTTCATGCCTGTGCCCATAAATTTGCGAGGACACGTATCCCCAAACAAAAAGGTCGTTCGGCGCGATATCAGGTGAGCGAGGAGGATATTTAATAGTGCCTTTTCCACTAATAATACGATTAGGGGACGCAGTTTCCAAAAATTGTTAAACTGTTATTGCAGTCTGAGCAGGACAGCTACCTTTTTGATACCAAATGTGATCAAAATTTTTATTGAGGCGTTGAACAGATGGAAATAGCTGGTTTCTCAACAGTTCTAAATATTTGTCCGCATTCATGTTTCCGTTGATAAAAAATAGACCAATTAGGGAATTGCCCAAAATTCCTTCCCACACATTAACTTTTTGGGCGTATTGTCTCCGGTAAGGAATACTAATGTGTTTTCCCGAAAATATCCAACAGCGACAGACGGATTGTGATGGACATGTAAGTTAAAAAAACACTCGTGGGTAAACAAAATATTTTCAATAAATCTTTCGTGTTCATTACCCCGATTCCTCACATCTTCACAAAATTCCATACGCTTTTGATGACCTTCTGGAAAAATTTCTCGTGTAGTTTTCAACTTATAGCAACGGTATTTATTTTTTTCAAGATATTGCGAACTATTTTTGGTTCAATAATCATTTCTTCCGCAATTTTTGTACTATTGCACGGGAAATTAGTTTCTGATAAACTACACTCTGCAATTTCTTGGCGTTCGCGCTCTTCGTTTAAGTTAAGACCAGGATGCTCACCATCATTACCATAAATGCTACTGCATTTTCTACAATTATTTAAACATCCACATCTTTCAAATTTACAAACAGTACGCATAATCATACTTTCTGATGGAATTGGCCTGTTTTCAAAGGAAAAAGCAAACCTGCCCATTATTTCTTGTGCAGTGCTTCCTGAATAATACCACTTAATAATCTGTATTTTTCTTCAGTGGAATACATGAGTACTGTGTCGGACTGGCAAAAACACTGATTTTCAATTCTCGTTGACAATAGCAATTAAATGTGTCACTGATAGTAGCCTACTCAAAAGACGCATGTATGGCATCAGCGCTTTTAGTTTCTTGTGTATTCTATCTCTCTTAGCACGTGAACTAATTGTACTATCTTTGTTTTATAAATCAGACCCTCGATAATATTTTTCCATACCTGTACAGAGTGTCCCAACGATAGAGTAAAGTAAGTTTATGGTTAACTAGAATTATTTGTGTAAATATTGTATGGACCATGGGGTAGAGGTAAGAAGTGTGCATTTTTTTAAAATATTGGAAGTTATACAGGGTGTGCCAGAAAAGCAGGACGTGAAAAAGTATGATTTTTTTTAAATAGAACACCCCGTATTTGATTTTAGTTTTTAATTCTACGTGTCCATACAAACATATTTTGTCATACAAAATATTGGCTGAAAGTTTTTAGTTCTTGAGATATTCGCGTTATTTCACAATAAAAAAAATTGATATTTCGTGTGAAAAATGAGTGATATTATACTAACGTTTAGACCGAGTAGTATTTCTAATTTTCTCAACAGGGTGTTTATTATAACCATTCAAATTTGAAAATTCTCAACTAAAATTGCACACCCTATATATTTTTATTTCATTTTATTCGGGATTAAAAAATCTATCATTTTTGTCAAATATATCCTATATCTATCTTTGATAGTTTTCGAGGAATTTCGATTTTTTCACACTAGCTACTTTATTTTCGATAACATTGCATTGCATGGATCTTGGTAGCCATGGAAAATAATAATTGCGTTACTAAGATACAAAGGTTTCCTACTTGTCAAAATAAACACATAGTAAATTTGTCGTTTTCGCATTTAACTTGTTATCAATTCTTGTATCAATTATGGATTATTCGACAAATGAATTAATTGATATGATATACGTGTTGGGCGAGGCTGAAAAAAACCTTTATTGGCACAACGAATCTACAAAATGAAATATCCTGAACGTCGAATACCTACTACTGTTGGCTTGGAAAATTTGATGGATAGATTTGATTCTAGCGGTAGTGTTAAATACTTCAAACATAAAGTTGTTAATAAAAGGGCAGCTAATGAAGAAAAAGAACTTGAAATATTATTAAATATTCAAGAAAATCCCCAAGTGAGTTCTAGAACATTAGCGACGATATGTGATACTTCCAAATCAAACGTGAATCGAACAACGCTGAAGTATAAGTACCATCCCTATCACATTGAGCTTCATCAAGAATTGCGAGAAGAGGATTTTGCAAGACGAATTGAATTCTGCAATATCATTAATCAACGGCTGCAATTAAATAACAACTTTTTGTGCTCCATAATGTTTTCCGATGAGGCGACGTTTAAAAGTAATGGGGCTGTAAATCGGCATAATATGCACTATTACGCCATTGATAATCCATTTTGGCTACGAGAAGTTCAAAACCAAAATCATTGGTCACTAAATGTGTGGTGTGGTATACTTAATGACCAAATTATCGGTCCCTATTTTTTTGATGATCCATTAACGGGCCGTAGCTATTTGCATTTCTTACGTGAAGAATTGCCTGTGCTACTTGAGGATATCAATTTAGAAGGACGACTAAATATGTGGTTGCAACAGGATGGTGCACCTCCACATTTTTATCGGGACGTAAGGGAATTCTTGAACCAGCATTACCCGGAGAAATGGATAGGACGTAATGGCTTTATATTATGGCCACCCAGGTCATGCGATTTAACTCCACTGGATTTTTTCCTATGGGGATACATAAAAGATCGGGTGTATATTATTAAACCTACAACAAGGAGGACATGAAAATAGAATTCGCGAAGCTTGTCGCACAGTGACCCCTCTTATGTTATCCGAAGTGAGACAGAACATGAGAAAAAGGCTCAATATGTGTATTCAGCAAGAAGGTCGTCTATTTGAGCATTTACTAAGACGCAATGTTGAATAATTATTGAATTACTGTTTCTCATTAATAAAAACTGTTAATATTCTCGCTTAGGTGGTTTGGTTTAGTTCGTCGCAATTGTTTTCCATGGCTACCACGATCCACAATAATGTTATAGTATCGTATGTAACGTAGCTAGTGAGAAAAATCGAAATTCCTCGAAAACTATCAAAGATAGATATAGGATATATTTGATAAAAATGATAGATTTTTTAATCCCGAATAAAATGAAATAAAAATATATAGGGTGTGCAATTAAAAAAAAACTGATTTTTTTTTAATTTGAGAATTTTCAAATTTGAATGGTTGTAACAAACACCCTGTTGAGAAAATTAGAAATACTACTCGGTCTAAACGTTAGTATAATATCACTCATTTTTCACACGAAATATCAATTTTTTTTATTGTGAAATAACGGAACAATTGCCCATTCATCAACCCCACGAAAATGACCATAATAATTTTTAAACGCGAATATCTCAAGAACTAAAAACTTTCAGCCAATATTTTGTATGACAAAATATGTTTGTATGGACACGTAGAATTAAAAACTAAAATCAAATACGGGGTGTTCTATTTAAAAAAATCATACTTTTTCACGTCCTGCTTTTCTGGCACACCCTGTATAACTTCCAATATTTTAAAAAAATGCACACTTCTTACCTCTACCCCTTGGTCCATACAATATTTACACAAATAATTCTAGTTAAGCATAAACTTACTTTACTCTATCGTTGGGACACCCTGTATATAGAAGGTACAGGCCGTGGGTTCAATTCCCTGGCGAGGTAATTTTTTTAATGTATTTAAAAACATTGTTAATTACATAATTTACTTCTAAACTTCTATTGGTTCGTTAAAACAAATAACTTATGTAGTGTATTATTAATATTGGTAATAATCAATGAAAAAGTAAGTGCCACGAAAATATACATGCATCTTTTTTCTAAATATTGACATTTTCTATAACTATTATATAATATAATTAACACTTTTTAAAAACAATTGTAGATTACAATTATCTCATATCTGCATTAGCTTCATCTTAATATTGCTTAAACATATGTTAACATACAGCGGATACACGGAAGTATACTACTGTTACGCTAGCTAAAGAAATTACGTATTTGAACCGAAAAAAATAACGTTTCTTAAAATTGAAGGCCTGTTAAATTAATTGTTATACGAAACTTTAGAGTTAAATGTAAATTTTGCAAATGATTTTTGTTGAATTAAAATTACCATTAAAATTATAATTTTCAAAATGTTTATAACGGAGCAAATTAAGATTTAAATTTCATTATTCTAATAAACACATAAATTAATTATGATCTATAACAATGTAATTCTTCAAATAGTGTGATTATTACAGTGCAAATATTTATTAATTAAGTAAAATATTTTACAATTTATTAAGGGTTAAATATATCATCAATGGCAATTGGAGTAATTAGCAGTTAACTCTATTAACTGTGTGAACATTTTTTATACTATTATGTCAAAACTTAAATTCGGGCAATTATAATTACTAAGAGAGACGGTACGTAGGTGTGGTTAGTCAAAGAATTATACCTAAAATAATATGGATTAAAATAATTTTTAAAAAGGTGTAATATTACATAACCATACAAATAATATTTTGAATATGTATTCTTTTGAATCTTTGTAAACGATTACATGACGTAGGAAAATGCGTTGGCCTCCATCATTCTTTATTTCTCTTATAACAAATTAATTTTATAATTGTGGGAAAATACTTATACAGTTAAAGACAGAATGAATGCATGCTAATGTTTTTTTTATATTTTGACTGTATACAAATACCTAGCCAACATCTTTCACACAGCATACAAATTTGACAAAACACCGTTCTTTCCTTATGTAATTAATTGTGAATTATATTTAGAAATAATTATATTCTAGTTAGTCCATTTTGAAGTCACTTAATATTTATTTATCCAGGAATTCTTTCTGGAAAGGTTTATAGACGATAAAAATCTGAATTAATATTTTTGCAAAAGGAAAAACAGTGACCTTAAAGCATTCTTGGAAATAGGTAAAGGCAATGTGTCATTTTAAAGTTACTTCCATTACATGTTTTGCTTTTTGTTTAGAAATTGTATTATACTCTCAAGGTTGAAATACATTGCTTTTGTGGTACATAGTTGTTAGCATATAAATATAAAATAAATTGGCGGTTAACGAAAAATAATTTTAGAAGGTATTAAGTATTTACAAATGTAAAGGTTATTTCAGTATTTTTTTTATGAATCTTTTGGTTCTAATTACTTTCCTAAACAAAATCACATAAAATAAGGATTATAAAATTGTATGTACCATTTGCAAACAATATAAACGATTTTTTTTCTTCTTTTCTCATATGCGAATTTAGGTTTACAAGGTTTAATTTTTTTGCTTGAGATCTCTGCCACGAGGACAATTTTTGATTACTATAATGAGTCTAGACCAACCGCTGTTGCTGTATAGTCTTCATTAAAAGATTTTCGAGTTTTCATAACAGAAACCACATATTCCATATTCTTCTAAGATCGGCTGTGAACACAACGATCATATTTTGCAATGCACGTGACAAGGTTACCATTAAACTACATAAATGAAATTTAGGAATTGTCATTTTTAGAAAGCGGTAACTATGATAACTTTAGTAGATCATAATACAATACCGTGCCTAAGGTTAGACAATAATTTGTTTCCAAATTAGCTGTCGAGATTAGAACATCTATGTCCTGATGGAAATTTAATCGATATGTTATGGCATGAATTGATAAAGGAACTTCGTAATTCCTCAAAGGTCACTCTCAAATTTGAAAGTAAAAATACAAAAGACATGGGAATCCTTTAAACCCGTATTCTGTAAAACTTGTGTTTACACGAAGGGGTTAGAATTATGACTATAATTAAAACGAAAGTAGATGTCCGAATATCTAGTTTGCAAGTTATTCGCGCATTTTCTTGTTACCTTGACATATAGACATCAGAATTTGAATTTTTTACTAACTAGGTACGAGTTGAACTCGGCTCTTATTTGTTAAAAAAAATATGTGTACGACGTCCTCACACACACACACACACACACACACACACACACACACACACACACACACACCCACACGCACGCACGCAATCACACACGCACGCAGGCACGCACGCACGCGCACGCGCACTCGCACTCGCACGCGCACACGCACACGCAGAAGTGACGAAAGGACCAAAACCACAATCAAAGACAACCTAGAGAAAACCTTTTGTATTTTATTGATTTAAGTGTTCACACAGAGTCGATCAGTGTAAAAGAAAGAAAGCGGTTTAGCTCACCTCTTGATCTGACGAAAACGTTTGTTAAGAAACTTTAATATCCGTAGAAACGAGCACTACACTACGTAGTATACATTTTTTTAACTGTGCAGACTTTAAAAAACCAGCACAAACGCTGCATGTAACTTTTATTAAGTAACATTTTATAACAGATTACGGAAAGAAATCCCCCACAGGCCTAGTTTCTCACAACGCAGTTTTTCACAAAATACGCTTTTCAGACGCAAGAACCAAAAAGAAGTCACCTGGTCCTATCTGACCAATTGGAATTTCCGACATTATTGCGTTTTTAGAATTTAGCTAAAATTTTATTTTAAAACCATGATGCAAAATTTCCATTAAGGGAAGCAACGTGTGTTGCCTACCCAACAAGCATAAAAATTGCAAACTCGCTCTAAAAATTAACACGTTACAAGCCACTGCTTCCATTGTTGCGTTATGACGTTGAGCCTCTTCCAATTGCTTCTTCGCCGCCGAAGCGTCTTTAGCTATACCACTCGTACCACCGACAAGAGAACCTGCAGTTGAGAGACCGTCGAATATGGGTATTAGGAATAGAAGGAAGCTATCAGTTTTAGATACCGGAATGATTCTAGGCACTTGCACCTTTCTCTTTCCACCGGCAATCTTAACGGCCCTTCTTAGCAGCCGATCGACTGACGTCCACGAGTTTTTTCAGATTACCATCTTTAAGCAGACGTTTGACAGATTTTCCAATAGGTTGTAAAACTTCTCATCTAAACGAGCACCTCTTCTTAGCACCCATACCCAACATTCACCCAACACACTCCTCTGCCCAGCAGCATGTAAACTGATCGGTGTACTAGCAGGAACTGAATGATGAAGTTTACGAGGCAGCCTCAAGAATTACCTGTAGACTATCACGATTTACTCTAATCGGAAGTGGCGGGAAAGTATGGTCGTCTCTTTTCGTTATCAGCTAGAGCAATTATTTGCGGACCTTCGGGATACTGGAAGACTAATGTGACGGTTAGCTTATTGGAGGCACCGCATGGTTTAAAATTTGAAAATATATACGTTTACTCCAAGTCGCTTGAGGAGCCAAAGTATAAATACTTAGAGCATATACTTAAGCCGATAAGAGGTGTTAGGTATAATGCATTCAACGAAAAGGCGGATGTACTCATGTCCGACGCGATCGCTAAGTATTCTGTAATGATCTTCGACGACGTCTCATGTCTCAATCAAGATGTAATTCGGAATTATTTCAGTAGAGGGCAACACTCGGGCGTAGACTCTTTCTATCTCTGCCAAATCTATTCGAAGATTCCTAAGCAGTTGATTCGCGATAATGTGAATATGTTTGTGCTATATAAATATGATTGCATAAATTTGAAGCAAGTATATGATGAGCATGTAGATATCGAAATGGCTTTCGATCAATTTAAATCAATGTGTTCGTAATGTTGGCAAATTGAATAAGATTGGCTAACTCACATGATTCCTGGATTAATAAATCAGATTTTGTATAACTTGTATATATTTGCATATGCATATAATAAATATTTGTTATATAACATGTATATATTTTCGCATATGCATTATAATAATGATAACAATAATAGCAAATTTCTTAACCTAAATCCATAGTAGCAGGGAAATTGCTTTACGATGTTCTATACTATAAACGTAGTGGCTCTTCGATATCATGCTGCTTTGTGTGACGCTTGCAATATCTCTGCTTCTTAGGCATTTTAAATAGTAGTTAAAGCTGATCCTATCTTTAACAACGTAATCTCTAACAGCTTTCAACTTCCTTATTTCATAATCCTTAATCCTAAGGCTACACATTTTAGATACCAACGCCACCCAATCCGTGATAATTTTGCCACTCACCTCGTCTTTTATTAAGCCAATTACTTTACTATTATACCTTGGAATGTTATAGTTATCTGCGGGATAACCAGTAGTATCGAATCGCGAAATATTATTACGTTTACAATTATATGCGTCTTCACACTGCATTTCGTACACAAAGCTATCGGTATCCATATATAATAATTTCATGTAATCATCGTTGAATTTATGTTGCATAAAATTACAGTGGAAATCGTACATTAATATTTGAGATATATTAAAATTGCTATTCCCACATAGTGGCTTATTAAAGCAGATTTCTACCTTAGGTAATTCGATAGCCATCAGTTCCTCATGAAATAATTCTCTGCTGTGGAAATTCGGCTGGGAAATGTAATGATTGGCTCCATATCTATCGCTCTACCTGGTGACAAGTTTAATAATTCGGTGATTCCTCAAATTTTCCTTAGTTTCACCAAAATTATCATTATTCAACAGCTTGTATAAATTTTTCTCGAAGTCTATATATGATTTAAGCCAAGTGATTGGTTGAAGCTAATCGTGCGATGAACTCTCTCAAGCACAAGGCCTGCTTGAAGGCACTGTTTCAAATTACGATAACGAATTACATACTTAGTCTCGGATTGCAATATTACAAGCAGTTTCCTATTTTTGCCGCCAGAATGGAATATATTTATGCCGATCATGCAAGTTATCGGGACATAATAGAACCATCTCTAGGAATAATCTTTTGCTCGCATCATCCGGTAAATTCAATATCGCTTCCGGAGTTAATACATTTAATTGTGTCTGGCTAAGTCATTTGAAGTCGTTCCACGGCAAACATTGACTTTGATCCCATCCACATAAATTAACCTTATCTGTGTAAATGATATAAGAGGATGGTTTGCTGGGATGGAAATCGTCTGTATACTTATTACTAGCCTTACTGTATACGGCATGTCGTTTTTCTACCTCTCTTACCCTTTTCCACGAACAATAACATATATACATCGGTGAGCAGCTCCAGTCTGACTTTAGAGTAATTTAACGTACACTACCAGGTGTATCCGGGACGGTGTAAAAAATGCCGGATTTAACTTATGCGTTGTTATGCACTTAGTTCCAAAATTTATAAATACGTCAGCAAGTAGAAGCACATCACCTGTCAGATAAATATCACTACATTGATATAAATTTTCAATTTGGAATTCTTGCCAAACGCTTTGAGCATGTACATAATCATTATCTGTGATATGTGATTGCCTCAACTTGCTGTAAAATTTCTCTTTATAAGGAAGACATATCTACATACCCATACGGATACACTCCTTTTTTAGTTAATAACTGCAGCTGCATCGATATGAGTCCAAAAATATCTACAATATCTTTGGTAAATGATATATAGCGTTCTTTTGTTTTAGGTAGTAAGGTGATTTTACCGGAAATGGCTTGAGCAATATTTCTTTATGAAGTGCGAATCATAACCTGAGAAGTTATAAAAAAAACTGGTATTATTTACGAAACCTTATACTGGATATTGCACGCTTGACGAGTACTACCTCTAAACCGACCGGTGAAATGACAGTGGTCTCTCAATTTAATATCATGTTCTAAGAAGGGATACTCGTAAATATGGCGTTTGAATGTCGCTTAACTGTTCAACAGGTATTGGATTGTCAATGTACTGCTGTAGATTACCCGCAATATCCAGCAGCGCATTATTGAACCAATTAATCTCACACCTCTGCAACCGAAACTTTGATAAGGAATCGTTAAACGTGCAGGAGATAAGATGCGGTGTTAGATACGTTATGTTTCTTGTACCTAACGCTATTTTGCGTTTAGTCATCCTGCACTAAACATAAAGTATATGGCGCAGTCTGCTTAAACTCGTGGTTTTTAAAATAAACATTCGATCCTGGCGTAGGCATCTCTATCCTACACTTACAATCTCATTGGTGATTACTTTAGCTTAATTTCGCCATCTGTGAATGCACTAATATCGTGATACATTTTTGATCAAGCAGAAATGAAATTTCACTATCACATCATCTTTAGTTCTTCCATATCTAGGTGTCATCATTTATTTCATCCTCAATTTCATAATTCTGTTGGGTTATTAATAAATTAACATGTTGCTGCTTCTGATCATCACTTAAATATACAAGTACTGTAGTATATGAAGTTACAGAATTTCTGATAAGAGCATAAACGTTTAAGGATAAATTTGAATTTACTTTAAAAATTTAGGGATTTGGTTTAATCATGGAAAAGTGTGCCTTTAAAATTTAGAATGTAGGCACAGTAAAGATACGATGATACGCGAGCATTGTCTAGGTGGGTAACGGAAAAGAAAGCCGATACTAAAGCCCATCCGGAACAGGCTTCATCATTATTCTTCACATTAACAACGCATTTCTTATTTTTTATTATAGGCTATATAGGTGGACGCTGTTATTAAAGTTGTACTATTCGCGTTCACAGTTAACGAGATAATTTTCGATAGAGCCCAACATTTATCCTGTTCTTCAAATTGAAGCAATCGCTCCATTAAGTAATCCACTACATTAATATTATATAGACTTTTTAAATTTTCCTCTTCTAAGTTACATCTTAAAATTTTAATTTTTCGTGGAAAAACTAAATTCTCTATGTATTAAATTATCATCATTATTTATGGATGATTTCACAAATTCGGCACAAAATTCTAAATTTAATCTTAATTGAGAACTTAAAACCATCATAAAAAAATGTTCCTAATGTCCTATGTCCTAAATTAATAATAATGCCCAAACTCACCCTCAATTTGAAGGCTTTTACGAAATCCCTCCACTCAACTGTACCCTCTCTTTCAATGCATCGTTCATGCAACCCTCGCCAGATGCCCCTTATCACCAATACTCGATGATGCATCACCAACGCATGTTTTAACAAGCCTTAAGTTGGCATCAATGGTGCTAGTTATTTTGTTGATTTTAGTAGCGTCGTGATTATTGTGATGATTATAAAATGCTCAACAATTTTTAAGGATGAATCAATTTTCACGATTAAAGCTATTTCTAAAATATAAATCATTATGAATGGATTTACTATAAATGATAAGCATAATACCCGAATAGCGCTCTTATATATACGGTCATAATGTTATGATGTTATAATCGGTCACGGATGTGTTATGAGTCATGTACTTTACAATTACATTGTATATAATTTCACAATAAATTTATCTTTCATACCTGTTTTTATTATTTCCCTCACCATTTGATATAATTACTTTCATTATTTAAAATACTTTTCCAAATTTCATAAATTTGTTTCAACATCTTAAACAACTCTGAAAGAATTTATTACTATTGAGGATGATAATCGTTATCGAAACGTTTAGATTTGTGTAAAACATTAATACAAAAATATACTAATATGTGTAATAATGGTGGAAGTTTACTTTTTCATACAACAGAGTCATTATGTAAAGTAATGTTGAACGTAAATTAGAGTGTTAAGTAAGCAGTATCTGTGAGTTGAAGGAGGTGTTGATATTCTTTGTATTTCGAACTATTAAAATTTGTTGAAAACTTTGCAGTAATGGGCGTAGATAATTATATTGCTTTTGATGTCATTGACGAATCTTCCTAATCATAAATGATACTTGAAAAATTGCCATTTTCAATCTACTAAGTTGTAGTGACAGTTGAGCCTTTATTAAGCACGGAGTTGTTAATAATTATCAGTTACGTTTTATGACCCACGTATGCTTTATAAGTATGCAGATCACTACCTGCATCTATTAGACCGGTGGAAAGAGTAATACTGCAAGCTAAAGTAACCTAAATGTAATGAATATCTTGTTACATTAGTAGTATATCTGCCACCTCTGGCGCACTCCACAGTGTTGCCATACCTCAAGGTCATGCGACGTTGCCATGTCTCAAAGTCATGCAGCGTTGTCAGTTCGTTGATTTTGAAGGTCAAAGTTCATGACATTTTCAAGACCAAAGGTCATTGACCTTTCAAGGTCATCGGTAAATTTCAATGTCACGCCCCCCAGAAATTATTGGAATCAAAGTTCATTGACCTCTGTTCATAAAAGTAGGTTAAGTGATTCTTATATTGTGTCAAGCTCGTCATGGTCAAATTCCTGGAAATAGCATCATTCCTAACGAATGATTCATGTGTCCGGCTTTGCGCATACGTAGGCCAAAAGTGTGCATTTGACAAGTTGAAACATGTTCAAGGCATAGTTATGCCACTTCTAGCTCCCTTTACAGTGTTGCCACACCTCAAGGTCATGCGGCGTTGTCAGATTTACCGTTTTTGTTGTCAGTTCATTGATCTTTTCAAGGTTACGTGGTTTCAGAAATTGTGGGAACTATAGTTTGGCCCGGGCTAAATCCTTTGATGTTTGCTGACAATATTTTGACCTTGTCGGCAAGTTCCGTCGTGTACGTATGGTCGATTCAGACACGCCGCCGCCACCGCCACCGCAGTATAGGAAGTGTGCCTTTCAAGCCAGTTATGCGTCGTGTACGGATAGCCAGTTTCTGGCTCACAGAAATTAACATGTCAAATCAGTTAATCCATCGTGTACGTGTGGCCGGTCCTGACCCGTCACATAATAGGTCAAGGTCAATCAACGGTACGCGTTCCCCTTTGTTTTGATGGTCTTTTACGGTATAAAAATGGAAATCTGTGAATCATGGTGAAATCTAGAAATTTGAGGATGAGTGGTCTTGTGTCCTTCCTAATAAGTAGGTCAAGGTTAAGTTGATGTATTTGCTAAATGGGGGTAGTATGATATGATCCTGACGCCTACCCCAGTATACGAATATCTGTATTGAAAGTCAAGTCTTTTGGGAGCGCGTCAAGGTCAAACCCAGATATAGACAATTTTCAAGTGAAAAGAGATAATAGACTTGCAGGGGTATCAAATTACATTTCATAGAAATCCATTTTCAAGGTCAAAGATAATTGATGTGAACGGGTGTCATATTCTTAGAAAGCTAAACATAGAATCAGCTCGTAAGTGGTATCATATTACATTTTTAACTAATACATGTTCAAAGTTAAATTTTAAAGATCCGAAGGGTGTCATATAACACTTCTTAGAAAGCTAAAATTAGTTCGTGGAAACAAGAAGAATGATAGGGTTGTTGTCCATGCTAAAACGTATATCAAGGTTAAGTGGTTCTCATATTGGCTAAGTTGAGTAAAGCTATTCAGGTAAACTTTTGCTGGTATCGTATTAGAATTCTTCGGAATGTGAACATAGAAGAAGTTCGTGGAAACAACAAGAATGGTAGGGTTGTTGTCCATGCTAAAACGTGCATCAAGGTTAGATGATTTTTGTATTGGCCAAATTGAACCAAGCTCTTCAAGGTCAAATTTTCTTGGAAATAGCAAATAAGCATTCCTATTGCTCAATTATAACAATAGAATCAGTTCGTGGAAACAAGAATGATAGGGTTGTTGTCCATACTAAAACGTATATCAAGGTTAGATGGTTCTTGTATTGGCTAAATTGTTGTTTGTTATAATAAAAGATTATGTGGGTTTTATTTACAGACTACTGCTGTCCTAACCACCAGGACTTGTCTCAGGATGAGATAGTTTCCCCGAGAACCGGATCCGTTTCCCAAATACAGATAGCGGTTTCCCAAAAACAGGGATCTGTTTCCCAACACAGGTAACAGTTTCCCAGACGCGGCAGTCGTTTCCCCACAGAAAACAAGTCAAATAGCTCATTCATCGTAGCAGAGGCTAAATTGAACCAAGCTGTGCAAGATCACAATCCAATGGTGTCATATTATATTTTTTCGAAATCAATTTTCAAGGTCAAAGTTGATTGATGTGAAGGGGTGTCATATTCTTAGAAATCTAAGCATAAAATCAGCTCGTGAGGGGTATCGTATTATATTTCTAAGAAAGACATGTTAAAGTTTATTGATTCGAAGGGTCTTATATTACAATTCTTAGAAATCTAAACATAGAACCAGTTCGTGGAAATATGAAGGTTGTTGTTTATGCTAAAAAGTAGGGCAAGGTTAAGTGGTGCTCGTATTGGCTAAATTTAGTCAAACTATTAAAGGTAAAGTTTTGTTGGTATCGTATTACAATTCTTAGAAATCTGAAAATAGAATCAGTTCGTGAAAGTAGGTCAAGGTACTGATCGGGGGTAGTGTTTATATTATAGAAAAAAGCTGGACTTAGAATGATCCGCTTAAAGCACCTACTGATAGGTGGTATTATTTATATTGAGGGGTATCTTTTCCAATTTGATATATGTGATAGATACGGAAAAATGACTTTTTGTGTTTAAAAAGACCTGGACTTAGAATAAAAAATAAACAGTAGTGTTGGAAACCATGATTGAGTGTCAAGGTTAGAATGCAAATTTTTAGCTAAAAGTCTTCATTGTGCGCGTGCGTGTGTATGTGCAAGATTCAGTATACTTTTGATTAGCATAAATTACGAAACTAGTAGTAGAAATAAGTAAGGTGGAAATAGAAAGTAAAGAAAAAAAAGTAATTAAGTGTGGAGGAGTGAAAGAAGCGATAGGAGACGTTAATAAAGCAGATAAAAGAAGTAAAGCTCGATTTGGATGATGAAGCTGCGTATTAGCAATGTGTAATTAGGAATATGTAAAAGTAGTGTAGATAGATCATGTATATGTAGTAAAGTAGAAGCATGAAAGCTGAAATAAGAAATAGAAGGACGCTTAAATACAAAGTTAGTGTTTTGTGTGTGTCTGTATGCGTGCGCGCGTGTGCGTGCGTGATGCATTCGTGCGTGCGTGTGAGTGTGCGTGTGCGTGTGCGTGTGTGTGCATGTGCATGTGCGTGGGCGTGAGCGTGTGCGTGGGCGTGTGCGTGGGCGTGGGCGTGTGCGTGTGCGTGTGCGTGTGCGTGTGCGTGTGCGTGTGCGTGTGCGTGTGCGTGTGCGAGTGCGTGTGTGTGCGTGTGAGTGTGCGTGTGCGTGTGCGTGGGAGCGAGCTTGCGTACGTGCGAGCGTGCGTGCGAGCGTGCGTGCGAGCGTGCGTGCGTGCGTGCTTGCCTGCGTGCGTGCGTGGGCGTGTGTGTGTGTGTGTGTGTGTGTGTGTGTGTCAAATAATTGGTTTAGAAGAAGAAGGGAACTATTCAGTTAAGAGACTTAATGTATAAATGCCTCCCGCAGAAGTAATCCCTTTAACAAATGTTAAATATGTAGTAGTAGAAATAAATTAAGTTAAGAGGTTTAATGCATAAATGCCTCCGGTAGAAGTAATCCCTTTAAGAAATGTTAAATATGTAGTAATAGAAGTAAATTTGTAATATGTGTATAAGTAATGGTAATAGTAAGCAATAAACTGAATTTAAAAGAGGAATAAAGTTGAATTGTGTAATGTACATCGTGATGTAGTTGGTTTAATTTCATATGCAGGGTGGGTGTCTACTGCGTGGACGGAGGATTTCTCCTTAACTATTGGAGATATCAAAACCAATTGTGTGGTAATACATGATCATTGAACCTACATTATAAAAATATTTAGGTGTATACAGGTTGATTAACAAAAGTATGCCAACCCAAGCCATTGTTTTTTTTTAAATGGAACACCCTGTATATTTTTTTACCTTTAGATTCCCCGTGAAGAGTAGATACTAATTGATAATAGGTTTCACAGCCATAAAATGGACCCTCCTTGAGATATTGATGCTTTATTTGAAAATATTGACATACAGAAGAACAAATAAAACGAAATCCAGAGCAAATAAGAAAATACGAATGGCAAATAAATTCTTTAAATGATAGGAAAGCTTAATAACTAAACAATAAAATAATTATCTACAATTAAAAATAAGTTGAACAACTAAACGTATAAAGCCATAGATTCAAATTAAATGTTCAAAATGTTGACTACGCCTTGCTAAACACTTTGCAATTCGCTCGGTAAACGAAAGATTCATTCGCAACAACATTAGAGGCGAAATGGATTGAAACTCCGCTTTAATTCTATTTTTCATATCTTCGCTTGTGGTGGGAGAATGTTGGTAAACTTTTTCTTTAACGTAGCCCCAAAAGAAGGAATCAAGGGGCGTAAGATCCAGTGATCTGGGTCGCCAGTTTTGCACACCACGTCGTCCTATCCACCTTATCGGATAATTTCTGTCGAGATATTGCCTAACGTTTATTGTATAGTGTGGAGGGGTGCCATCCAGTTGAAACCACATCGTACGAATATTATCTACCTCGATATTTTCCGAAAGCTCGAGTAAATTAAATCGTTTTCCAAAAACTGTCAAATATCTTTCTCCAGTAAGACTCCCATCAAAGAAAAAAGGACCAACCACATTAAAACTGATTATACCACTCCACACATTAACTGGCCATCGATGTTGGTGATCAACAACTCTTAAGATGTGTGGATTAGTATCTGACTAGTGACGATAGTTATGTGTATTAAGATTGCCATTATTGTGCAAAGTTGCCTCATCCGTAAATAAAATGTTATTAACAAAATCGGGTTGTTCATTTACTTTAGTAATTACCCATTGGCAGAAAGATTCACGATTTTGAAAATCTATTTCACTTAAAGCTTGATGTTGCTCGATATGATAAGGGTGCAATTTGTTTTTTTAAATAAAGTTGCGAACTGTATTTCTATTTAGGTCTAGGTGTGTACTTAGCTCTGTGGTACTAATTTTCGGATTTTCTATAAGAGATGCCATAACTTGAAACTCAATTTATTCATTTGGGCTTGTTTTGCGCGCTTGGGATAACACACACTTCCAGAATTTATAAATCTCTCAGCTACATTTATAAACGATTCTTTCCGTGGCTGTATTCTCTCTGGGTATCGTTCACAGTACAAACGGGTAGCCAACACACAGCATTTCTTTGATCTTCGCCGTAAATGAAGATCATATCGACCATTTCTTCTTTGGAAAGATTCATTTTATACAAAAATGGACAAAACGACGATCCAAAAACACATAATGGAACAATATTTTAATGATTATGCAAACGTCAACACAATTGTTCCCCTTTATTACGAGCGGCTAGCCTACCTGATTTGCTTTGCTGAATTATATTATAGTAAATTTGTATTTTAGAATATTTTGACGAAAAGCGTCAATATCTCAAGAAGGGTCCGTCTTATGGCTATGAAACATGCTATCTACTATTCACGGGGAATTGAAATGTGAAAAATTATACAAGGTGTTGCGTTTGAAAAATTTGGGGAAAATTACATTTCGCGTAAGTTAATCATTCTGTATAGTTTTACATGTTTTCGAAAAATATCCCAGTTTGTTTGTTAATAGACCAAAATTGGTTTTGTATCTGTAATAGTTAAAGAGAAATCCTCCGTCTGCGCAGAAGACACCCAGCCTGTATAGATAACTGTTTTTACGTTTTACAGTGTGGCCTATTTTTTGTAATTGACCTATTATAAAAGCAGTTGCATAATTATCCTAAAAAATGTTATTAGAATTATTATTACAGCTCTTTTAATTTTCATTTTGTAAGTTGGAAAGTGGTGTGGTGAGAAGAGCTAGATTTGAAGAAGAAATACGTTATTGGATTGGTGGGATTTTACGGTTGCAACAGCATTAGAAACATTTGTACGGGTAACGATAGATTTTATTTTAGAAGAACAAAGCCATCTGCGTATGAGTTAGATGAAATTAAAATGTAAGATAACCACAGAAAAGTTTTTCATGGGGGCTAACAAAAGTACACTTAAGTGAGAGATAAACCGTTCATTTGAGATCGATTTTACTAAAGAGAAAGGCATTGGTCGCATGCTAGGTTTTGAGTCTACAATATTTGAACCAAATATTTTTCCATACGTCTGCCTTGGACGTCCAAATACTTAAACACACTAATCTACACGTAGAGTGCAAGATTATAAAAGGAACTTATCGAAACGCGAAACCTGCGAAAGTATTGTGGAATTGACGTTTCAGTCGCACCACGTTACTGTCTAAATAAAGCTCCCAGCAATACTCAATATTTAGAAGTAAACAGACATAATTAATAATATAACAATTAATTTGACAAATGAAAAGGGTGAATTAATAGACTTTGGAAGTGAACCATTCATATAGGTAAAACTTTGTGACACGAGGCTTTCAGCGAAGGCTGTTCCGGCGATTACCATATATTGGAGGAATGGGTGTAATCATTCGACAATGTTCGGATAGGATCGGTTATCTTCGGGAGTCGAGGACCGTGGATCGCCAAATCAGCCTTCGCTGAAAGCCTCGCATCGCAAAATTTTACCTATATGACTTTGAAAATTGATTTTGATACCAGTAAATTTTGACCTTGACTTAATTTAGCCATAAACCTACTTTTAGCATAAACGACAATCTGTTTGGATTGTAATATGATAACCGCAGGTGACCTTGAAACTTGATTTCTAGGAATATCACCTCTACTCGACCAAATTCTAAGAATCGCTTGGCGACCTTGAAAATTTCCCGCCAAAAGGGCGTTACCTTGAAAAATTTCAAAGGATCACTCACACCTTCAATGAACTTGACCCATTCTAAGAATACCCCTACAGGTAGCCTTGGGACCCTGCAGACAACTTTGAAACTTGATTTCCGATAATAACTTCTAAGAATTCACAGATGACCTTGACTCAGCCAAATTCCAAAAATTGCGTGGCCTTGACAATTTCCTGCCACATGGCTTTGCCTCAACTAGAACTTCTAAGAATTTCTTGCTGACCTTGAAAGCCACTTGACCTTGAGTAATTGATTAGGACTGCTGCTCAATTTTCCCTTCAATAGGCCCCTCCAGGTGACCTTGAAAAGTAGAATCCCCACCCTTTCAATAACCTTAACCTTGAAAATTCTAAGAATAAACTTTGACTTTGATGCTGGGAACGTGTACGTGACCCTTATTGACCTTGATCTTCAAAATTCTATGAATAACCTCTCCCTCTCCCTCTCCCTCTCTCCTCTCCCCTCCCTCTCCTCTCCCTCTCCTCTCTCCCTCTCTCCCTCCCCTTCCTCTCCTCCTCTCCTCTCCCTCTCCTCTCTCCCTCTCCCTCTCCTCTCCTCTCTCTCCCTCTCCCTCTCCCTCTCCTCTCCTCTCCCTCTCCCTCTCCTCTCCCTCTCCCTCTCCTCTCCCTCTCCCTCTCCCTCTCCCTCTCCCTCTCCCTCTCCCTCTCCCTCTCCCTCTCCCTCTCCCTCTCCCTCCTCCCTCTCCCCTCTCCCTCTCCCTCTCCTCTCCTCTCCTCTCCCTCTCCTCTCTCCTCTCCCTCTCTCCTCTCCCTCTCCTCTCCCTCTCCCTCTCCCTCTCCCTCTCCCTCTCCCTCTTCCTCTCCTCTCCCTCTCCCTCCCTCTCCCTCTCCCTCTCCCTCTCCCTCTCCCTCTCCCTCTCCCTCTCCCTCTCCTCTCCTCTCCTCTCCCTCCCTCCCTCTCCCTCTCCCTCTCCTCTCCCTCTCCCTCTCCCTCTCCCTCCTCCCTCTCCCTCTCCCTCTCTCCTCTTCTCCCTCTCCCTCTCCTCTCCCTCTCCCTCTCCCTCTCCCTCTCCCTCTCCTCTCCCTCTCCCTCTCCCTCTCCCTCTCCCTCTCCTCTCCCTCTCCCTCTCCCTCTCCTCTCCCTCTCCTCTCCCTCTCCCTCTCCCTCTCCCTCTCTCCTCTCTCCCTCTCCCTCTCCCTCTCCCTCTCCCTCTCCCTCTCCCTCTCCCTCTCCCTCTCCCTCTCCCTCTCCCTCCCTCTCCCTCTCTCCCTCTCCCTCTCCCTCTCCTCTCCCTCTCCCTCTCTCCCTCTCCCTCTCCCTCTCCCCTCCCTCTTCTCCCTCTCCCTCTCCCTCTCCCTCTCCCTCTCCCTCTCCCTCTCCCTCTCCCTCTCCCTCCTCTCCCTCTCCCTCTCCCTCTTCCCCTCTCCCTCTCCCTCTCCCTCTCCTCTCCCTCTCCCTCTCCCTCTCCCTCTCCCCTCTCCCTCTCCTCTCCCTCTCCCTCTCCCTCTCCCTCTCCCTCCTCCCTCTCCTCTCCCTCTCCCTCTCTCCCTCTTTCCCTCTCCTCTCCCTCTCCCTCTCCCTCTCCCTCTCCTCTCCTCTCCCTCTCCTCTCCTTCTCCCTCTCCCTCTCCCTCTCCCTCTCCTCTCCCTCTCCCTCCTCCCTCTCCCTCTCCCTCTCCCTCTTCTCCTCTCCCTCTCCCTCTCCCTCTCCCTCTCCTCTTTCTCCCTCTCCCTCTCCCTCTCCCTCTCCCTCTCCCTCTTTTTTTCCCTCTCCTCTCCCCTTCTCCTCTCCCTCTCCCTCTCTCTCCCTCTCCCCTCCTTTTTTCTCCTTTTCTCCCTCTTCCTTTCTCCCTTCCCTCTTCCTTCTCCCTTTTCTTTCCTCTCCCTCCTCTCCCTTTCCTCTCCCTCTTTTCTCTCCCTTCTCCCTCTCCCTCTCCCTCTCCTCTTCTTTCCTCTTGTCCTCCTCCTTCCTTTTCTCCTTCTCCCTCTCCCTCCATTTTCTCCTCTCTCTCCTTTCTCCCTTTTTAAACAATTTTTCCAGCATGTTTAAAAATTACTGCAATTGTTAAAATGGATAAATGTCAAATAGATGAAATCGCACGTTTGGACACTTTAATACCTTTTAATCCACTTGAACTGGTGTGGGCAAACTGCAAACAATGCTACAACAAAAATATAGGAAGGCAATTTCCGAATTTAACTATGACATGTAAAAGAAATTAAGATTGAATCATTGCAACGAATGGATGGGACATATTGGCAGAAATGAATTAAACATGCCGAAGTTTCTGTATTAGAGTGGTGGGAAATTGTAAAACATTATGGGGTTCTGCAACCATTAATTATATCTAACGATTCCACTTCTGAAAGTGACACTGATAGTGAATAATTTTTTTTAATTTAAACGTTTTAATGCCTATAAATATTCTAATTTTTACATAACATATTTATAACTCTACAATAGGTGTACTGAATACAATATTTTTGAACTGGTTTTCGTTTATTATAGGTATAGGCTAAACGGTAAGAGATACAAAAAACTAAGATACGGTCCCTTCTCTTTTTTGTTTAGTTTAATGGCGCAATCGGATCTACGCTAACTAAATTGGTTTCGAAGATACGTGATTCTCAAAATCTGCCGGTTTTATTATCTCTTATGACTCGGTTTTATGGAGATAAAAAAAGCTTTGGATACAAGTTTATGACTTTTACGTTGAATCCAGTGGCGTTCTTAAAAAAATATAGATGTTTGATTTTTGAGATATTATCAAAAAGCATTTTCTTAAATGGGACACCCTGTATCTGATAATCTCAAAAATTGCATTTTTTCTTGAGATTGCCAATATATAACTATATTTTGCATTGTCCTAAATAGCTAAAATACTAAAAAACATTTTTTTAGTTGGCCATATTTAATCAATTCTTTATTTTATAATAGGCATAATAAAATTGCAGATAATAAAATAATAAACATTAATAAACTAAACAACAACTACAAAAACAAGAAAAGATTTATAACAACTCAACAGTAATTATTTCAAATACTTATATATAACAATTAGCATAGGTGGTTAATCACAATGTCTTTTTAGTATTTTAGCTAGTTAGGACAATGCAAAATATTAAGTGTTATATATTGTTGCAATCTCCAGAAAAAATGCAATTTTTTGAGATTATCTAATACAGGGTGTCCCATTTAAGAAAATGCTACTTTTGATAATATCTCAAAAAATCAAACATCTATATTTTTTTTAAGAACGCCACTGGATTCAACGTATAAAGTCATAAAACTTTCGTATCCAAAACTTTTTTTTATCTCCATAAATAACCGAGTCATAAGAGATAACAAAAACCGGCAGATTTTGAGAATCACTTTGTATCTTCGAAACCAATTTAGTTAGCGTAGATCCGATTGCGCCATTAAACTAAACACTAAAAAAGAGAACGGGACACGTATCTTAGTTTTTTTGGATTTCTTACCATTTCCCATACTCTATAATATTAACGAAAAAAAACCACCCTGTACATTGCTTTACATTTAACTTGGAGAAATATAAAATCTATTTGAACTATGTACTAAATTAAAATATGAAACATCTATAATTTCGTTGAACTTCGAACTACTTTGCACTCCACACACTTTCTTCTACAAGAATGAAATAATCACTAATGTATCGATATTTATGTTATCGTAAAGTATCTACAAGAATTGTAGATTACAACGCAATAATTATGTTTTCGAGATTCAAGCCCCAATCGATGCAAACTTTGTCTTTATGTATGTAAAACTGTTGTAAATTCTAAATATAATGAGATTACAATCAAATTACTTACATTAATGGAATGTGAGCCTGCAATATCGCAAGGACTCACACATAGCAAAGTAACTTGACCAATATTAATTTATTTAAGTTTTGTTATGAACGAATAAGTTCAAAGGTAAATATGTAATTAACAATTATTATTAATTTTATTAAATACATAAATAAAACTAATAATATTTTTTGAAAAAAGTATTTGTTTACTTACAAATATATAGGTTATATAGTATGATGGTATGTAATTATAATTAAACCATGTACAAAATAATAACAATTAACTGTCGTAGCAAACTATTTTTGACCATATCAATAAAATAAGTGGATATAATGGATTATTTCCCTTGCCTGTCAAATTTGAATTTTTGGCCAATCGCGTGCTTGGAAACTGCTTTGATATGACCAATCAAAACAAAATAAAGCAACTATTCACCTTGGTGCTACATAGTCGACTATTTTTATCAGCATGTTCAATTGTCACCGACACGATGGTATTCAACAACAAAGAATCCACCCGAAAATTTCAATTTTTAACATATAATAACTATATTTTTAATTGTAAATAGAGGAATAATGTAACATTGATTGTTAGTATTAATTGTTTAATAAATAAGTATTTACTTATTATTTTATTAGTTCATACAATATCCTTTCTCTGTGTTTTTTTTTCCTTATACACATAGAAATGTCCTGGCTCGGGAAATAATCTTATTAAATATAACACGACCTCCATAAATTCGCTACTATTTTTATTGCTACTAAAGTTCTCGTGTATTTTACAATTTGTCTCGACATAATTTGGGCATTAAAAATCAAAGATCATTAATGCCAAAATTACGTCTCTACAAATTGATTTTAAAATACACTCGAAATTTAGATGCAATAAAAATAGTCGACTATTTATCGATGTCTTGTTATATTACTGTAGATAATTTTTCTAGTTTAAAATATAAAAAACATTCAATAATTTTCAACTTTCTTTGACGTTTTATGGAAATGTATGTGGAGACATCTGTCGACAAAAATATTAACTAAAAGATACATTGCTGATTTAATGAAGACTTATGTCGCCTAAATCTTAGTTCGTGTAAATTTAAGAATGAGTCATACCCAGTTTTATTTGAATCAAACTATGGAAGCGCGTAGAAATTTCGTGATTTCACTGATAGTTTGACTCCAATTCGCTTGGTCAAAATACTATCAGCCTTAATGCGCGAAATTGAACTTATATAATATAAAACATGTAAAATACTGTTTTATTAATATGATGAAAGTTTGATGTTCAACTATTTTGTGTAGATATCACCGGACACATTTAACGATTTCATCGAGTCCTTATCTTTGAAAATTTTTGATCATACCGAAATGGATTGAAAATCTCCATAGACCTCTATAAATCTTAAATATATAAACTGCTTACGGAATATGTTTTTGTATATTCACATTTATGTCGTGCGTAACGCAATGCATATTATTTGTAGATTTTACGTTACATGCAGAACAAAAAATTACATAACAGATAAAAGTAATTTAAACAGGAATTAGTTCTAGCTGAACTAATAAAGATTTTCCAAAACACTAATACCAATGAAGGTGACGGTCATGACTTAAACAATATTGCTTTTAATCAGCTTTAACAAAAAACTGCATGAGAACGATTTTAAAACATACAAAGCTACGAAAACGTTTTTTGTACTTTTTTACTGTATTTTTATTATAATTTAAATTACTTTGAATTCATTATTATATAACATCCTTTTATAAGTACGTTAATAAATGTAAGAGACTTTGTTCTCAGTTTCATTGTCAACAACTTTGCGTGTGAAGTTTATAAAAATAACATAATCTAAACATGTTTTATTAAAATTGACTACTATGTAGTTCTAATGAAGTAATACGTTTTAACTAAGTTGTATAAATCTATTTTGTTGTAAGACATCCTTAAACCAATCGTAATTTGACCCTATCGTGCCGTCTAGAAATAACAATGCTCTCACAGAATACTTTAGAAATAAAGCTTAATTATGAATTAATGAATGCAAGAATATAATGTCAATCTACCTGATGATAATCATCTTACTGTTCATTAAATTATGTTATTCTACTTCAGCACAAAATGAATGAAAAATATCTATACTTTTATTTACATTAATTTATATCTATATAAAAGGACACGATTGAAAATTTTCAGATTCGGACTTATAGGACCTTATACGTTATCAAATTTGAGAAAAGTCCGTATGTCTAATTGAATTATAAGTAGGTTTTCATATACATATCTACAAAAATCTTGTTTTGATCCAATATCAGACTCCCATAACTCGCAAGGACGCACAAATACATTGCAAAGTAACGCGGTGCAACTACTGCCAGGGGGAGGGATGGGCAATCTCAGGCTGGCAAAGAAGGTACAGATTGTATGTCGCATATGATTTTGATATAATTTTAAACATTTTTTTTTCGTACTGGTGATAGGTATAAACATATTATATAAACTATTGCACAAAAAGTGATAAGGCCTGTTTTATAAAATTTGCCTTCTTTATTAAAATTAATAAATTGCTATACAATACGCTATTACATAATAATTCTTTATTGATGATATTGGTTTCAGGGCAAATCAATTTGCGACAGATTTTCATATAAAATTACTTTATTCTTTTTACTTTGCACCTGACCTTTGCGTATAAACGTGTACACATAATGCTTTAATTTATAAAGCATTGGAATTTTCTTATTGTATTATCCAACAGCAGCACTCTCTTCAGGCCCCCTAATAAATAAACGTCATTAAAAATTGTATAAAGTTCAGTCAGAAAAAATGCATCAGAAGTAGAAAAAAAAATGTTAACATGATTAAAATAAAAAACATAACAGGCCTATTAGAATTTTATGGACTTCCCGTTTATGGATTCTCGTGAAATTTTGCGGTGTACACTAGTTGGCTCCCGCGGTCAGTTTTTAGGAAGGGATGGTGGGTAAATTGGCTCCCACAGTTTGTACTAGTTGGCTCCCACAGTTTGTACTAGTTGGCTCCCAGGTGTTTATAGGATTAAATAAAACTAAATAAAACATTAAGCATAAAATAAATGTATTTAATGTATAATGTATGTACATATTATGATTAAAAAACATATGTAGCTACATGACATTTTAGACAATTTATGGTTTGAACCTGTGCGATACGCATTTTACAAATTCAAAATTTGTAATTATATTTCTATTTAACAATTCTATTTTGCTGTCAATAAAATCTTTCTGTCAAATTTGTTTTTTTCTGTACACTTTTTTTTTAGTTGCTGAGCTGAAGATTCTAATGTATGTGTCAATTTGAATATTTTTAAAATTTCAACTAACTGGTAGATATTAGTATGTGCTGTGTAAAAAAGGAAATTAAATTTGGAATGAAACGATTCACATGCGTTCGTGGTCCGCTCCAACGAGGAACTGCATTCTGCCCACATAAATGGTGGAAACAGTGCTTCCTGAGAAATGTACATGTCCACCAGATAATCTGAAAAATCCCTAACATTCTGGCTCTCGGGCTGAATTTCGGCAAAGTCCAAGGCAAAGCAATCCCCCACAGCAGTTGGTTTCAGAAACGGAAGCCCGAAAATGTATTTTAGATATTTTCCAATTTAAGAATTTTGCAAATATTCTGAGCGTAGTCCTAGCTCTTGTATTTTACGCCACCCACAATTGTATAAAACAAGAAATAATATATTTTACTACTTTTAAACTTAATATTTTGGCTTACCATGATTGACCCAGATGAAATCTGCATCCTTTTACTACAGCAGATGGAAAAACACTGTAGACTGCTTTGTGAATGTTTATCTCAAAATCAGCATAAACAGATCTCGGGTTGAAACACAAATTTAATTTTTCACACTCGTTTTTAATAAACTCAAAAACAGCAATATATGAATGAATTTGCTTGTTCGATAATGAAAAAAAGACGAGAGGTATATAGTGATCGTTTTCCAGGCCATGAACACTAAAAATTTTCTTGCACATTTAAATGTTCCATCTACGTAAATTGTTGAAATTTTACTTAAAAATTTTAGATTTGTCTCGCACGAAAAAGCCACGAAATTGTTGTTTTCATCGTTTTTACGAAGAAACAATTATTATTTGTTTTTATGTCTATACTATTCAAAACATCATGAACATCCTTTACATTTTTCGGAATTTTTGGAATCACACTTTTCGGACCATTGTACATACACTTTCGTATTAAGTTTACATCCGTCACAGTTATTGTATCAGCGTCGCACGTTTTCATTTCAACTGCTTTTCTCTTAACGGAATTGCTTATTTTATGACGATTTAAAGTTTGTACACTTACAGGATCATGGTTATGTACGTCTTTACGTTCTATTATGCAATCATTTGAACCCTGAGTTTTAATGAATGATTTACACCCACGTTTTGCACATTGCCATCTTTTAACATTCTCGCACAACATTTTGTGAAAATTATATTTAAAACAATTACGAGTTTCCCTTTTTCACTCATCATTTTGTCGATACACTCCATTTTTACGGTTAAAGTAAACTAATTTTCATAGTCCTACTTTTTCATTTATATGAGAAAAAAATGTCCAACCCTTCAATTTTGCACCAATCACGGACGGGTGGAATTTGTTTATTTCACTTTATTTTCTAATAACATACTTTCACTTTCTGCAATGCACTTAATGAGTTTGGGACATTTGCGCTTTAATTAATCCCCTGTGGAGGATTAACGGAGCCAACTAACAAATATTTTCGGAGCCAACTTACCTGTAACCTTTTTCGCAAAAGGATTAAAGATTGACCGCCGGAGCCAACTAGTATGCACCCAAATTTTGTACCTTTAAGTTTGCGATGGTGATCTATTCAATTAAATTATTTCCAACTTTCTGACGCTTCCGTTTAAACCGGAAGTAGCCGTTAACTTTCTTATTTTAAATAGAACACCCTGTATTTTATTTTTTTTTCCAATTCTAAGTAAGTTTTGTTCATAGTTCCCTCTATCTAAATTTGATAGTTTTCGATAAAAAAAATATTTTTGAAAATTTTTGACGGAAACGCGCCTTTAAAAAATATAATTAACTCCAAAACCTTTGATGGCAGAACTACATAAAGTTAAAGGCATGTGGTTAAGGAGGTGTGACTGAACTTTATGCTTAGTTGAGATGACGTTTCCGAAAGAGCCATAGTAAATTTTATTTTGAGCCCATTCAATATTGTGAAAAAAATTATATTTTTAAATGGATTTTATCCATCAAAAACACTTTTACATCCCTACAGATTACAATGTAACAAACATACCAGAAGATTGTAAATAGAACATGCGAAATATTAACAAAAATTATAATTTTTGTTCTACATACATAAAGACAAAATTTACATCGATTGGGGCTTGAACCTTGATGGCGCAGTCGGTTAGCGCAATACTCTAGCAAAGTACAGGTCGTAGGTTCAAATTCTACTCGAGGTAAACTTTTATTTATGTATTTAATAAAATTAATGATAATTATTAAAAATTATAAGTTTTGTTATGAAGGAATAAGTCCAAAGGTAAATATGTAGTTAAAAATTATTATTAATTTTATTAAATACATAAATAAAAAGTTTACCTCGAGTAGGATTTGAAACTACGACCTGTACTTTGCTAGAGTACCGCGCTAACCAACTGTGCTAGCGAGATTCAAGCCCCAATCGATGTAAATTTTGTCTTTATGTATGTAGAACTGATATAAATTCTAAATATAATGAATCTTAATAGCGCAGTTAGTTAGCGCGGTACTCTAGCAAAGTACAGATCGTAGGTTCAATTCCTACTGAGGTAAACTTTTTATTTATGTCTTTAATAAAATTAATAATATTTTTAATTTTTAATTACAAGTATTGTGCAATATGGCCATGGTTTCTTTCTGAACAAAGTAATACCCTCTTTTGAAGTTCTTGATTTGTAGCTTTGCGAACGTGTTCAGGTTTTAAATTTTAGAATGCAGTTTGTATTCTATAAGGTTCTCCTGATCTAACACCGCCTGGGAATAAACTTGGTTTTTAATATGCCCCCATAAAAAAAAAACTAGTGGTGGTAAATCAGGAGACCTGGGAGACCATTCTATTGGGCCATTCCGCCCAATCCACCTGTCATCAAACAATCCACTTAAGGTCAAATAAACTTCGCGAAACGAATGTGCCAGTGCACCATCGTTTTGGTAATAAAATTGTCTGTAAATATTCACGGGCAAATTGTCTATGAACTCAGTTACTACTTCTCTTAAAAGCCTTAAATATCTATCACTGTTTAAATTATCAAAATAAATTTCATTTCTATTTAAAATAAGAAAGTAGACAGCTACTTCCGGTTTAAATGGACGTGGCAGAAAGTTGGAAATGATTTAGCTGAATATTTCCCTCAGGTATAATTTACTACTATACAGCAATGCAAGTTCCTTAGGATTACTGCGACAATCCCATTGAACGTTATGAATTACAGCGTTGATTCAACTGAAATGATACCATACTAAACTACCATAGTAACAGAGGTATTCTTGTCAGAAGCATTTGTCAAACACTGAGAACCACGTTAAAAAATTTAAGTTAGGTTTATTGTAAAAATGAAACGATTTCGTAAAATTTCGTGAGAGACCATCGTTAACAATATTGAAAAGAGTGTTCCGAAGAATACAGCGAAAAATCAGGCATTTATTTGGATGCAAGTATTGTTTGTTTTCTAAATTTTGTTACATGCTTAGTAATTAAAAAGTTTTGTCGTTTTTTAAATCTAAATTTTTAATTAATTAAATAAAGGTTTTGTTCATTTATTAAATTTTGTAACCTTTTTATATAAACAACTAAAGTTTTGTTCGTTTGCTTACACACACACACGCACACCCACGCAGGCACGCACACAACACACACACACACAACACACACACACACACAACACACACACACACAACACACACACACACACACAACACACACACACACACACACACACACACACACACACACACACAACACACACACGCACACACACACAACACACACACACACACACACACACAACACACACACACACACACACACACACACACACACACACACACACACACACACATACACAACACACACATACACACACACAACACACACACAACACACACACACACACCACACACACACACGCACACACATACACACACACACACACACACACACACACCACACACACACACACACACACACACACACACACACACAACACACACACACACACACACACACACACACACACACACACACACACACACACACACACACACACACACACACAAGTACACGACCACTCACACACACACACACACACATACACACATACAAACACACACACACACACACACACACACACACAACACACACACACACCACACGCACACACGCATGCACCACGCACGCACGCACACACGCACATACGCACACACACCACACGCACACGCACACACACACACACACACACAGCACACACACCACACGCACACGCACACGCACACGCACACGCACACACACACGCACACCACACGCACACACGCACACCACACGCACACACACACACACACACAACTATATATATATATATATATATATATATATATATATATATATATATATATTAAACTTGTTTTTAGAAACGATTGTTAGTTTTCTATTGGCTAAAGAGCTCCTCCTTCAGAGTCGTGCTTTTTTAGCTTTTAACCAACAGAGAAAACCAACTCATGCAATTTCCCGGATTATCGATAATTTTGGACGCACTAATGATATTATATATGAATAGACCACCATCGAAAACCTAGAAGTACAAAATTTCATGAGAATCCATAAACGGGAAGTCAATAAACTTTTAATAGGTCAGTTGCGTGGGATACTGGATATAAACACAAAAATATAAAAAACAGTAAAGGACGAAAGTATGCATAAGATTCAATTAGAACTCATTATGATGAATTCTGGTTTACAATAAATTATTGACCAAAATAGAATTATAAGTGAAAAAATGCAGACGCGTCTGTGCATATCTCTAGCACAACATTTCTTTCAAGAGGATTTCTTCCTTGGAGAATAAAAATTTCGACGTGATTTGGATTAAACATTTTCGTCCTAAATTTGTGAAACTCCACTGTTGCATTTATGTCTCCATTGACCGTATCTTTCAAGACTTCTACGATTACTTTGCTTTGAAAATTGGCTATCTTCTGTCTGACTTTCCATCTTGCGATATCTCAACTGTGGGAGATTTCAACGTCGCCCTCTTCTTCGAACATTGCGCTTCCAGTATATGAAGTCATCCTCGTCGGTATGGAGTTACACATTCCCAAAAGACAAAATCGTATAGGTCATTCACGTTCCCAACACTGGTTCAATAAAGCTGGTGCTAATGCAATATCTTTGGAAAATAAATATTATACTAAATGCGAAAGTGTTATCGCTAAAGTGGAAAAGTTATTTGAACAACGAAAATGCAATGAACAATGCTACATCTTCTTTGGGTATCCGTCAATTTTGATTTTAGCTAAAGTCACTAGTAAGAACTTTGGTACATCCGCATGTCTCCCACTGAAATCTTTTGACGGATCTATAGTTTCTCATTCTGTAGACAAATCCTATGTTTTTGTGGATTTATTTGCATCCAACTCGTGTCTCAATGACTCTGGAAAAGATGTGCACCTGGTCGACTCTTCGCTATGAAGCCAATTTATTTTCGGTACAAGCTCCTAGAATCGATTATCAGTAAGTTTGATCTCAATAAGGCGACTGGCTCCGGCAGTATCCCAAATTTTATCCTAAAGAAATGTTCCCCCGAACCAATACCAGCCCCATATAAGTTATATTCGATCCCTATGTATTCTGGGGAATTTCCTTCATCATGGAATTTTGTCAAAATATCGTGTAAAAACCATTAGTTAGCAAGTGCTATCGTTCAACACGTGATCTTCTTTCATGTGTGAACTAAGTTTGGAATAATACATTAGAAAAATCCGGTGAAACAGCTATAGTCGCTTTAGATATCTCAAAAGCATTTGACCAGGTTTCGCATAAGTGTTTACTTGAACTCACCTCGTTTGGGTTAAACTATATGCTCATCAACTGGGTTTCTAGTTTCCTTGATAACAGACGGATACGTGTCGTAGTTGATGGCTTTTTTCAAAAAGTTAGCTTTAACGCGGGCGTGCCACAGGGATCCGTTATAACGCCTCCACTTTTCTGCTTTACCTAATGATCTTTTTTCTTCAATAACTAACCCGGTCCATTGCTTTGCTGACGGCAATACTCTTCATTGTAGTTCATCTCATCTACTCATAATGGTAATCCACCTTCTGTCTCAAATCAAAACAAAGTTGAAATGACAATTCCAATCAACAACGTATTCTCGAATGGGGAAGTAATAATGTAGTTAAGTTTAATGCTAATAAAACAAAGTGTTACCTTGTGTCCACCAAAAACTATGATCATTTCCTGTTAGAGGCTCTATTACTATGTTGGAAATGGCTGTAGCTCGAAATCTATCAAGGGTTGACCATCTAGTGTCAGCTGTCAAAACAGCTGCTCGTAAAATAGGCTTTTTGTACAGATCTAAGCAGTACTTTACCTCCCGACAATTCTTTCTGCTGTATAAAGCCAAACTTTGACTTTATCTAGAATATAATTCGCACCTCTGGGTTGGTGCTCCCCAATGCACTCAACATCGTTGATCACATTAAAAAAAGAGCGATTAAGCTTATAAATAATCCGTCTTTAACTTCTCACATACAATCCCTTGAGCACAGAAGAATCGTTTCAATTCTTCCTTTGTATTATCGGTATTACAATGGCCATTGCGCTCCTGAATTACATTATTTGATACTATCTCGGGCTAGGAATACTCCATGTTGCTAGGCATCTCCATGTTATTCTTCTGTGTATTATGTCAAATGCTGCTTTATGTCTATAAAAGTTACTAACAGTTCCTCTCCTCTCTCTTCTTGTTTTTCTATCTGTTGTCTTGGTATGTAGATATTGTCATTAGTCCGTCTTCCCGTGCTGCGAGCTGCTTGTTCATCCGCTAGTTTGAAATCAATTATCTTCCTTAATCTTCTTTCTATTGCCTTTGTATATAATTTAAAGCAGGTGGAGGATAGACATATGGCTCTGTAATTCTTGCAAAGTGTGAAGTCACCCTTCTTGTGTATCGGGATTACAATATTTTCTTGCTAATCCTCTGGATTTTTTCTGTGGTCCATGCTACATTGATTATTTTTAGAATACATTTCTTTCCTTTGTCTCCCAGATAGTTTTACATCTCAGGTTTGATGCCATCCTGTCCACGCGCCTTTCCTGTTCTAATGCTTTTCAATGCTTCTTCCAGTTCTTCCATTTCTATCTCCTTCAACAATGTTTCTCCCTCTTCTTCATCTGCTCTTTCATTACTTTCTAATTCGGCCTGTCTTTCTGCTTCATTCTCTCTATTATTATTCTCAAATATGTTTGTGTAGTAGTCTGCCCAGGTTTCTAGTATGTCCTTTGTTTCAGATTTAAATTCATTCTCCTTATTTCTTATACCCCTTATCTTTTTCTTTCTATTTCCTTTCAGTATTTTTATTACATTCCTAAATTTTTCTCTTGCTATGTTCCTTTTGCTTATATACTCTTTTTTATCCTGTTGGTTTAGTGTTCGTCTGAATTTTTTTCATGTCTTTTTTTGTTCGTCACTGCTTCCCTTACGCCCTTATTCCACCATCCAGTTTTCTTCGGTTGGTTTTTGTTATACTTCCTAGTTTTGCGTGTCTTTCTTGCTATATTATGAATTGTTTCACTAAATGTTCTAGCCTTGATAATTTTTCATCCACTTCTACTTGATATTTTAACTTTATCTCATCATTTCTTAGATTCTGTATTTGTACTCTTCCGTAGTCTTTTTCTTTCTGCATTTCTATGTTTTGTTAAAAACCATAATTGTAAACCGTCGTGGCTATATTTATAGCATCGCTTCCATTTTAGTAAATACTAAAAACGCGAATTTGTTCTTTTATTTTTTCTTACAAATTAAGGTGGTCATGTAAACAACGGTACCGCTAAATATTCGGATTTGAATCAGCGAAGCGGGTGTGTAAACAATATATCTTTATATAATCACCAACGTCTTGAATTTCAACCGCGTGTCTTAACCCGTTAAGTGTTGGTAATTAAGTGATTAACTAAAGGATTATATGCAAGCGTAAGTAGGGATTTGAATGTAGATGAAAGCTCGCAGCAAACGATTCAACAAGTTGGTGTAACCCATTAAAAACGGTTATCGCCTTGCAAGAAATCACTATTTAGTTATCACGAGACATTAAATCGCACAGAATTGTCTCTTGAAACTATCTAGCGAGCACGCTTATTAAGTTAAAATCTTTTAAAAGAAAAATGACTCCGCGTCGGACAGTACAGCCCTCCCTCCCATTATGGCTGGTATAAATTGGCATTGTTGACTATTTACTAATATTTTCGCCCGCCTAGAGGAGTTAATGCGTGGACAAACGTGACACGATAAACCTCAGTTAACTGATGTTATTAACGATACCGGGGTTTACAGACACGGGTCCAGATGCCATTAAAACCACATCGAACTCCTTCTTTACTGTTAAACTAATCCGTTCTTATTATTTTAAATGCAGAGGAATGTATGGATGAACGTCTATAAACTGATTTATTTATATACATAGTTTATTCTAATTGTACGAAGGTATTTTGTGCTTTTATTCATGATACAATCGTGTATGTGAATTCCTTGCCCATCGTTTTGTCCTTGTTTAAGTATAGTTAAACTGCATTGCAGTTACCTTATTGCTACCTAGTTAATTTCAATGTTTGTTGTATTTTATATGTACCTTAATCTGCATTATTATTTTCTTATTTACTTCATTGTTAACTTAACGATAGGTATGATTGATTGTATAACAGCCACATGTTTGGTATTACAATTTTAATTCTGATTTATTTATGACACAATTGTAAGTGTGATTTCACTCTTTTTATTATGTTTATGTGTAGTTAAACTGCTTTTCATGTTTTTGTTCTGTTACTTAATTCTATACCCTTTACGCACTTTAATCTGATTGAATGGTATTTTGTTATATTGGCATAATACACCTTTTCTTTGTCTTTTTTTTTGTTCTTTGATTAATTAATGTACTTGTGCTATTACTTATTTATTAATGAACCGGGTTTTCTTGATGATTCTTTTCCAGTTTCGCAAATTAACGAGTTGAACCATCATTGCGCAGAGCTCGTTAATTCTAATTTGAGTAGTTTCATTGTTTACCTGTCCTACTATGATGCAACACTTAACCTCATCCAATCCTTTCTAATACACATAACACAGCGTAGCTTACCACTAGACGGTCAATTCTGTTTATCAGATTTGAGTTTTGCGTCATCAGACTTAACATAAATTCTAATGTTTTAATTATTACCAGGAAAGTCAATGTAAGGCAAGCGAATAATTTTAGTAAGAGTAGCATTACTGTCAGTAAAGTCAAGATACATTCCTTAGCGATTATTTTCCTTGAATTTACATTATTGAGAATAAGTTCAATATTATGCTCTTAAAGGTTTTACAGTCTGACAGTAATTTGAAATTACACTTTAAAGGATATGGTACTTTGGGACACTACAGTATGTATGTCAAACGAGTAACATGTAACTAGTGCATAAGACGACGTAAAAGTTTCCGTAAATAAACGTTAAAACGCAATAGGTAAAATGAATGATATCACCGAACGTCACCACATTATATGAACAGTTATAGTAGTATTACTTATAGAATATTCACATTATAAAATAAAATCAAAAAATAAAACTAATCTGGTTTGATATTAAATAGCTACAATGAACTGAGTTCCATCACAACCGTCTTAGGTGAAGTAATCTTTTGTTCGCAAGAAATCAAAGGATCAAACGGTAACTTATAGTCCATTGCTTCAAATCTAGTACGGAGGACTGTTTTTTTTAATCCAGTAAACATTTGTATTTAAAAAAAATATCATAATTTAAATCTAATGTATCTATAAAAGTGCTTTCATAATTCGATTCGGCATTTAAATGTTGGTTAATAGACTCCTATTAAACCACAGACTTTCATCTTGAAACTGTTGCATCTAATAGGACTTAATCTGCGACCAATAGTGCTGTACGTCAGTCCGCATGACCTTATATGGTGTATTTCTTGATTTTGCCTATCCAAATTAAGCGGTCAAATGCAGTGATTTCAATCTAAGTTAGTAATCGGTAGCAACAGCGCTTGGTAAATGATTAAGTACGCATCCTAAAAATAGATTTAAATACTTACAATTACAATAGATTTTAATTCACAACTAATTTATGGTCTGTTAACATACATTAATCCGTCATTCTGGTAATTCCCTACCATGCGTGAGAGATCCGATGCATAGAACTTAAAGAATGCAAAAAATGCACAATGTTTTCTTCCGTTCCACTTTTGTATTTTTGTTACAGAATGGAAGATAAATACTTCTAGTGACTTTAAATTATTATATCAATATAACAAATAAGCCACTGGTATCAACTTACCAGAAACTAAGTATCGTACGCCCTGGAGAAAACTCAGTCAAACAAAATGTTTAACCCTGCTGTTACCTTCGGGTCTATATGACCCGAAATCAAATTGTTGTTTAGATAACTTTTCTATTTATTAATATCTAAACTTCGTAGTTAATGACTTTGTTTCTAATCCATTGAAGAATGAGGTGGCTTGTTTGTTTTAATAATTTTTTTTTCCTTATTTTTTTAAACATGATTAAACAGGGCGTGCAACTAGTACAAATATCATAAAAGTTGCTCCAGGTCCAACTAGATACAGCAATGCACGAGTCCAGGACGTAAAATCTACATTTCAGCTATTTTTTAATAGTTCTCTGGAAAATATAATTTTGAAAATGGCTAACATCGAAGGTCGTACAGTGTACGGTGACAAGTGGCAAGAATTAGATGACATTACGTTGCAAGCGTACACAGGTTTGTTACTGTTAAGAGGAGTTTACAGATCGCATGATGAATCTACCAGAAGTTTGTGGAATGCAGAAACAGACATACCTCTTTTTCGCGCAACAATGTCGTTGAAACGATTTTATTATATATCCCCTGTCAAGAAAGAAGGCTACGGGATAAGTTGGCTCCTATTAGAGAATTTTGGGACAAATGGGCTGAAATACTACCAAAATTGTACAATCCTGGGCAAAACGTAACTGTGGACGAGCAGCTGGTTGCATTTAGAGGTCGTTGTCCATTCAAACAGTATATACCAAGCAAGCCCGCAAAATATGGCATCAAAATATGGACGCTTTGTGATAGTGCAAGTTCTTATGATTTAGAAGTTCAAGTATATACGGGAAAACCACCTGGGGGAAAACCTGAGAAGGATCAGGGACTGACAGTAGTTTTACACCTTACTTATGGACTAAGAGGTCAGAATGTAACTTGTGATAATTTCTTTACATCATATAAATTGGGTCCAATGCTTCTTAAAAGAAATCTTACTATGTTAGGGACTGTCAGGAAAAGCAAGCCTGGGCTACCTATCATGGAAGTAAATAACGTTGTGCATAGTTCCAAATTTTATTTTACTAAAGATACTGCAGTTGTGTCCTATATTCCAAAAAAATACAAGAAGGTCATTCTAATGAGTACGTTTCATAACCAGAAACAAATAAGCGACAGAGAAGACTAAAAACACAAATTATACTTGATTATAATTCTACAAAAGGAGCAGTTGATACATTAGATCCGCTAATCGGCGCATACACATGCAAACGAAAAACAAATCGATGACCCATAATCTTATTTTACAACATTTTAGATACCAGTGCCTATAATGCTTTCGTCTTATGGCGCGAAGTAAATCCAGCCTGGAATAAAAATGTTTTGTTCAAAAGAAGACTGTTTTTGGAACAACTGGGCAAACAATTGGTAAATCCTTACATTTTTTCCAGAAAACATATTCACCGTAATGAACAAGCAGCTGCAATTGTAACAGCTATTCAACAACCATTGGTGGAAAATTCTACCGCACCTCTTCCTGGAACTAGCAACAAAAACAAACGAGCACGCTGCAAATTATGCCCTTCTAAATGTGGTAACAAAACTAATATGACCTACATTAAGTGTAAAAAATATTTGTGTAAAGAACAAGTGACCTATTGTTGTCCCGACTGTAAGAAGTAGTGGATCATATCAATTATTAGGCATTTTTTATTCCGTTTTTTTTTTATTTAAATTTGGTTGAATTTATTGTAAGTTTCACGTTTCATATAAAAAACATTGCATTAGAGAAATAAAGTTAATAAACGTATAAAAATTGTTGTTATTTTGGTTTTAATTCATATTTCAGGAGTTCGGGTCATTATGACCCGAAGTAGCACAAGTGTATAGTCTTGTCGAGGAGAACAGCAGGGTTAAAGTATAAACTGACAATTTTCACAAAATTTTAGTACTCTTTCTTTCTAGTAAAAAAACCTTGACCTAAAGCTGCAACTGCTGCAACGAAGAAACCAAACAATGTACCCGATAGTTCTTTTTAGTTACCTATATTATAGGTGACGGGGCCAATTACACCATTGATAAGCTTAAGTAAAGGTACTTAAGCCTTAACTTAGGTTAGGTAAGGAAAGGATAATCCAGGGCTGATTTTTAACATTGCTGTGACAAAAACAAATTCATTATACCAAATACAAATACCTTTTTATAAGTAATTGTAATTAATTCAGAATTTTATTTCAATATCTGATTTTATTTTATTGAAATTCTCACTAATATACTGCAAATACTTCCTGTATCTGCAGTATATTAGTGAGAATTTCAATAAAATAAAATCAGATATTGAAATAAAGTTTTAAGTAATTTGTTTAAGAAACAATTAATTTTTCCATTGAAATCTTTAATCTCTAATTTTCTTCCCTTTAGTAACCACTCTATTCCTGAAAATAATGTATTAAGGCAGGAATGGTCTGTCATTTAGGAATGTAATTAAAATGCAATTAAGCAAGGCTGTACGTTTGTAAATTAGATCCATTATTAACTAACCTGAAGTGTTCGGAGTGTACTTACGCTTACACACTTAAAATGGCAAAGCAAGTAAGGAGACGATGAGAGCAAGCATTAGAAAAAAAGTCTTCAGAGAAAACATAGCAACATGTTTCCACCGACGCTAAAAAAATTATGTTAAATTCCTATGCAACATTTAAAAACACAAGTAAAATACACATAAAGTAAAAAAACTTCATCTGATATAATATATTCTCATACATGCCAACAGATTTTGACCAAACATTTGTAATAAGCAACTTCAAAGCCCACAATACCTGACTTTGAGTCATATCGGTTTTTAAACACCACAATCCCCCATTTTTTATCCGCATTTTGAATTTTTTGATTTTGACAAATGATTTATACTTAGCGACCTTAAAAATCCCCAATATCCCATTTTCAAAAAATGCGGTTTATAAATTAAAAATTGCACAATTTTGCACCCTGACAACGGTGCGGCACTGGTTATTATTTTTTTTTATTTTGAAATTATATAAAAAGTATGAGTTTGTTTTTTAATTCTGTAACTTTTTAAAATTTGAAGCAATCAATTTTTTTAATTTTCTAAGCCCCTAAAGATGCCCCGTTACTGATTATATTTTGCTCAGTAACGAACTTGCCCTAGATTTTATGGCAAAGAATGTTTGTATCAAATTTCATATCAATAGCTTAATGGTTCAAAAGATGTCACGCTCACCCACACATGCACGTACTCACGCTCTCACTCATACTCGCACTCGCACTCTCACTGTCACCCTCCCTCTCACTCTCACCCTCACTCTCACGCTCACTCTCACCCTCACTCTCACTCTCACCCTCACTTTCACTCTCTCACTCACCTCACCTCACCTTACCTCACTCTCCCTCTCACTCTCACTCTCATTCTCACCTCACCTCATTCTCACATTTACTCTTCACCTCACTCTCATCTCACCTCACTCTCACTCTCAATCTCACTCTCACTCTCACTTTCACTCGCACTTTCACTCTCACTCTCACTCTCACTCTCACTCTCGCTCTCGCTCTCGCTCTCGCTCTCACCCTCACTCTCACTCTCACTATCACACTCACTCTCACTCTCACTCTCAATCTCACTTTCACTCTCACACTCACTCTCACTCTCGCTCTCGCTCTCGCCCTCACCCTCACTCTCACTCTCACTCTCACTCTCACTCTCACTCTCACTCTCACTCTCACTCTCACTCTCACTCTCACTCTCACTCTCACTCTCACTCTCACTCTCACTCTCACTCTTTCTCTCTCTCACTCTCACTCTCACTCCACACCAGATATTTCATAATACAACGATTTTCATACGTGTATATATTTAATTGATTACATGTGTTTTGTATAAAGACGAGTATGAATAAGGTAAAAATATCTGTATCACGACTGATTAACCCTTGGTCCTATTTGCTAATATATTACCTTATAGGCATAAGAAAATTATGTGCTGGCCACATCAGATTTTTCCTTTAGCAGGGCATATTTCGAGATTGAAGCAGTGTCCCTTCAATCGTTTTGTGTTCAAGCAAGAACTGAATGATTAACTTGCTACACGATTTATCATGAAGGCTACTATACCGTTCTTATTTGGTCGTCTCGGACATACTTCATTGTGCAACAGATAATAATCATATGAAAACTATACCATCGTAAAAGTAATTAGACTTGTATAATTTTTAATATGAAAAAAAAACAGATAAGCAAAAGTCAAAGAAGAGAGAAAAATTGTAAATTTAGTTCAAATGTAATCAAATTACTTAATAAAATTTACCTTACAGCTATAAGAAAGACAAAATTAATAATTCCTATTAGTTAAACAAATCAATGAATTTGACATAATCTGTGATTATATTATGTATGCAAAATTACAATCTTGTTGCTTGTTTTGTGTAATGAAGCAATTAGCAATGGCATTTAGTAAGCGTTTAGAACAGATCATTAGCAACTAACAACTAGCCACAGACACGGATCGTAGTTGAGTTGAAATAATACACGGGCATTATCACTTGTCAAATGTATCAACAAAATTTGTCTTCTCGGTTGACAAATAATTACATTAGTTTTACTTTAAAGGAGCTGTAACAAAATTATTTGAATGTTTAACTGTTTCTTTGTTAAAAATTAATTACTGCTTACTTTGGCCATGATTTAATGCAATGGCTTTCTTATTTATAGTAGCCCACGGTCGCTTCGTGATACATCGTATTCTATATTATAACACTAATTAGTTTACAAATTTGTCATAGTTAAATATTTCGAATACGGATGATTCAATCACTACTATTTACGAATACATAATCTTAATAATAGCTTTCATTACAAATAAAGTTTTATTAAATAAATTAGAATGTAATTATAATACTGTAGCTGCACTGCTTTTGAGATATCAATAGTTTACCGAAGAAAAGGCAAAATACGAGGCAATTTGTATTCACAGTACAATGCTTTTTCTGTACTTAAGTAATTTTTCCTTTAATAAATTTTAAACAAATAAGTACATTAAATGCTTATGACAAACTCGGTTGTGGGATGATTATATTATAAGGTAGATTTTTATCCTAATTAATGTCAATTTTATGTAGGTGTTGTTTTCTAGCTTTGTTTTTCTACACAATATATTTAAATTGAGTCGTAAAAAGATTTATATACTTGACAAAGGTACATACATACACGACCAATTTATTGCCGTAATAGAAATAGGACTTGAATTAAGTAACTAAAATTGTTTATTTAATAGATCAATTAAACTCTCGTGTGAATACAAACATTTTATTATGTTTTATGAAAATTGTGACTACTACGTTACCTTTATTTAACGCTTTGGTGTTAAGTTTATGGATGGTTACAAGAGATTTATGCTCATAGGAAGCAAAAATATTTTCATTTTTATATTAACTACATTCTGAGGTAACCGACCAATTTTTTTTTGAACAAAAATTTCAACACTAAAAATTTTTTAGCAATGTTTAATTTACACTCATGGTTTCTTTAGTTCAACCGTACACTAAATTTTAGACGAACGTATTATTTCGCGTATTTATGTAAATATTAGTTGTAGTCATTAACACCAAATGACAGCAACGTTAGGTCAAGTCTGCAGTTTTATAAACTAATATTTACCATATATATATATATATATATATATATATATATATATATATATATATATATATATATATATATATATGTCCCCGGATGGGGTTGCGCACTCTTGTAAACTTTTTTATTTTGGAGTTTTCGGGCAAATGTTATTCTTTATAAAAAGTTTTGCTTGGCCTGAAACTTATTTTTAGCCTAATTTCGATTTTTTAAAATCAAGTAGGCCTTTACAGTTGAACAAAAACTATTTTAATTTTAGGTAAAGTACCTTTTCTGTTCATAGTATGCCAAAATCTTGTTAAGAAAAGTTGTTCGGAATGAGAAGTTATGGCCATATGCAATTTTCAGGACGATAGTCCTACTTTGATAAAATTCTTCATTTTTCAATTTCGTTTCAGGTGAAGTACTTTTTCTGTTGATAATACGCCATTATTTTACGAAAATTTATGATAATTTTAAATTTGAGGATAATAGTATATCAAATATTTTTTATCACAATGAGACTACTCCAAATTTGCTTTGCCTGATAATGCAAGTCGAAAATATGGTTGCATTTCGATAGCAAATGTCAAACAAAATCCCTTTCTGCGACAGTAAAGTTACATATCTTATGTACCATCACACACGTCAAAAATGTTAACGTTAGATCAGCGTATCTACTTAGTAAAGTGTTATGGCATTGGAAATGTCAGCTACAAATATGCAATACAACTATTTCACCAAAAATATCCAGACGTGCATATAACCAGGCAAGCAGCAACAAAACTTATCAAAAAATTTGATAGAAGTGGCGATGTGAAGGACACCAAGAGACTACCACGACAATATGACAAAGAGGACGCTGCCACACTAGTAATTCTTAATTCAGTTCAAGAAGCACCAAAATTATCACTGCGAAAAAGGTCAGAGAATTTGAGAATAAGTAAGTCACACATTCAGAGAATTTTAGTTAAAAATAATTGTCATCCGTTTAAGCCCAAGTTTGGCCATAAGCTAGAAGACGGAGATGATGACCATCGATTAGAATTTTGTCTACTCATGGGAGAAAGAATAATGGACCATAGATTATTCTATCGAAATATTCTGTTCAGTGACGAATCAACCTTTTCGACCAATGGCGTTGTGTCAACGCAAAATTGTACATTTTGGGCCCAGAACAATCCAAATTTTCGTATCAGAACCCGGAGTCAGCGTTTCAAAAAAGTAAACGTTTGGTGCGGAATGCTCCACAATAGAATCATCGGTCCCTATTTTTTGAATATTTTAGACCAAAATACATACTTGGAGCTTTTGAACAACTTTGTTATCACCGAATTAGAAGAGAAGAGTTTAGAGTTCAGAGGAAAGCTTTTCTATCAACAAGACGGATGTCCTGCACATTCCACACTGAGAGCTAGGGCCTGGTTAAATGACCATTTTCCTAATCGGTGGATTGGACGCTTTGGTCCACTAAAGTGGCCGGCGAGATCTCCAGACCTCAACCCACTGGACTTTTTCTTATGGGGCTATCTAAAGGAAAAAGTTAACGCAAACGAATTAGAAGACGATTTGGAAAATTTTTCATCGACCTACCTAGAATTTAGAACCCGAATAGAAGAATGTGTACTAAGAGGAGGATATTACGTGGAATAATTTCAATGTTTAGAATTTAATTTGTTTTTTCTTATGTTGTATTAAAGAATAAAATATCCTAGATATGATGTATTCAGTTACTGCAATTGTTCACTACAGTTCGTTCTATTTTTCCATTAAATCATGCGAAGTTTACGCAATTTTATAATATCCTTCAAATAGCAGTAATTGACCTACCGTACTTTGATAATAATCAATATGGCGTCGACAATAGCATAAAGAAATTTATTATTAATTTTGCGACGAAAATTTACGTAACTCAATAACTTTTCGAATTTTATCAAAGTAAGACAATCATCCTGAAAATTTGCATATGGCCATAACTTCTCATTTCTTAACAAGATTTTGGCATACTATGAACAGAAAAGGTACTTTACCTAAAATGAAAATAGTTTTTGCTCAACTGTAAAGGCCTACTTGATTTTAAAAAATCGGAAGTAGGCAAAAAATAAGTTTCAGGCCAAGCAAAACTTTTTATGAAGAATAACATTTTGCCAAAAACTCCAAAATAAAAAAGTTTAGAAGAGTGCGCAACCCCATCCGGGGACACCCTGTATATATATATATATATATATATATATATATATATATATATATATATATATATATATATATATATATATATATATACAGTCCCGACCAAAGAATGCCTCGTGTCGCGCATGGATGTTCGTGCATTCGGCTGCACTTATTGGTTGGCCACTTTTTCCCAATGTAGAACTCATACTTCTATACTCGTTTTTAAATCACAGTTGAAAACGAACTAACTAATAAAAACATTTTTGAATATTTGCTAATCTGTTGTTAATGATACTAAGGAATGTCAACTATTAGGATTTCTTTAATGAGAATTTAAGCAAATGCCATTAGCATTACATGCGCCGCAAAACTACTTATTTATTTTACTATGTATTGTGAAAGTATTTGTTGTTTATACATATTTGTCTAATAAATTTGAGTATTATGAGCTTTAAAATTCACATAGGACACAAAATGGTTCACCGTCGTTTTGTTGCAATAATTGTAATAAAGTTAAATTAACAAGTACGTATGTAAGTTAATAACAGAAATAAATAATTAATTAGTGTAATACATGATAATAAACGGAACGCGCTTTTAGTGGCGACGCCACTGACATGCCGCGCTTAAGAGACTTGAAGTTGGACGAATGCGCATCCAACGTTCAGGCATTCGTTGGCCGCGCGGACTGTGTATATATATATATATATATATATATATATATATATATATATATATATATATATATATATATATTTTAAGGTAGACACACAGACACACAGGCACACTGACACACAGACACGCAGACACGCAGACACACAGACACATAGACACACAGATACACAGACACAGACACACAGACACACAGACACATAGACACACAGACACAGACACACAGACACACAGACACACAGATACACAGACACATAGATGCACAGACACACAGATACACAGACACATAGACACAAACAGACACACAGACACAAGACACACAGACACACAGACACACAGACACACAGACACACAGACACACAGACACACAGACACACAGACACACAGACACAGACACACAGACACACAGACACACAGACACACAGACACACAGACACACAGACACACAGACACACAGACACACAGACACACAGACACACAGACACACAGACACACAGACACACAGACACACAGACACACAGACGCTCAGACACACATACACATTTCAAGTTTGTAAACAAGACATGCACTGTTTATGTTTAGCTGGAGTAAAGAACGTTTACAAATGTGGAATAAGTAGAATGATTATTAGGTTATTCTTTGTTATCCTTATGATTCTATCATGTCAGTTTGATCCAATATAATAGGAGTAATATGCATTAACTTTGCGCAGTTAAAGATATACGTCTATTGAATTCAACCTTGTGACGTGTACAAATATTATTTCTCCATTATTAAATTAGAAACATATTTCCTTGAAACTTAATACTATTTGTTAATGTGCTGTGATGAATAAAAAGTTTATGTTAAATATTCTTTTGGTTTATAATATAATACGGGATTTTCAATGTCAAAAAGTTATATATTAATATTACGTCAATGGCGGTTGCTAAGTAGGCAACCGATGGTTGCTAGGGAAACCATTACCAAGGATCTCTGTAGGATTTTATAGAAGGTGGTCAAAGGTTGCAGTAGAATGCTAAGCATTCGTTTCATCTATCAAGGGTATTAAGGTTTTTTTGGTAACTAAGCATAAGAAAAGTCCTTTCAAAATTTTATTAAACTTAACACCTACTTACATTCTTTATGTTATTTTGGATATTTATATTGAGAAAATATAGAACCAACTTTCACCTTATGCACCGCACCTTGGGGATATAATGCATGTAATTATTCCCAGTTATTAAAATCTAGTACTGAGTAC
>JARFJB010000239.1:82500-90000 GCA_036346205.1 Vesta saturnalis
ACACACAGGCACACATACATAAAGGCACATAGGCACACAGACACGCAGACACGCAGACACACAGACGCCCAAACGCCCAGAAGCACAGACGCAGACGAACGGACGCACAGACACACAGACACACGGACACGCGAACACCCGGACAGGCGGACACGCAGACACGCGGACAAGCGAACACTCGGACACAAGAACACACTGACATACGGAGACATGGACACTCATACACACGGACACACGAACACAGGGATACACGAACACTCGGACACACCGACACACGGACACACGGACACACGAACCCACGGACACATGGACACGTGGACACACACACACCCGGACATCCGCGTATAATTGAAGAGGACGGAAGATTAAGTAACGCGCAGAAGAAATGGTCTTTTAAAAGGGCGGGAGTGACATCTTGCGGAAAAAAATAGGTAATTAAAGTAATTTTAGGATAGTATTATTTTTCAATCTGTATTACAGTTTGTTGTTTTTGTAACAGAAAGAAAACTGTGAGATAATTTTATAAGAAGGAAAATAAAAGAAACAAGAAATGCATGTATAGTGCGAAAAAGGTAAAATTTACCGCAAGTGTGGAACAGATGGATAAAAGAATAAGGTGTTTAAATTACAAAAGTTTTTAAAATTTTCTTAGACGTTTAATTCTGTATTTTTGGCTGTGCTATTTAGGGCAAGAGCGGTAAAATATATTCATCGGATAATTCTTTAATTATTTCAATTTCAGGTGATACTTTTATATAAAAAGCTTTTATGTTAACGTATGTTAATTAATTGGAGTGTTTCTAACACGATTATGCATATCGTTTACATCTGATTAAAGTTTGATACACGTTTTACAACTTGAACTTAAAACGTATAAATACTATTCATTATAAAGATTTCATTTCAACATTTACTAATGTTTAAAATTAAAGGTGTTTTATAAAATATATATTCTCCCAGGTAACAAAAGCAACAATAAATAATAAATTAAATAGACACACTTTGTTCTATCTTACCGACTGTGTTGTACTAACACATAAGGATGAATTTGAGATTATAACAAAAAATCTTTGTAAATACCCAAGTTAACCAATTTTGAAAAACAAAAAGGAGACTTTATCAATAATATGAACATAAGAGACGAGATAGTTGGTACTTCTATGGCCGTAGAAAGGAGTGGAACTCGTGTCCACTGTGTATTTCAGCAACTATGGGACATTGCGACGTTAATGAACTAGATTTTCTGTTATTACACACACACACACACACACACACAACACACACACACACACGCACGCACACACAGCACGCACGCACACGCACACGCAGCAGCACACGCACACGCACACGCACACAGCACACACACACACACACACACACACACACACACACACACACACACACACACACACACACACACACACACACACACAACACTCAAACACACACACACACACACACACACACACACACACACACGACACACGACACGACACACAACACGACACACAACACAACAATACACACACACACACACACACGACACACACACACACACACACACACGACACACGACCACGCACGACACACGACACACGACACGCAGCACGACACACGACACGACACACGACACACACGCACACACAGACACACAGACACACAGACACACAGACACACAGAACACAGAAGCGACACACACAGACACACAGACACACAGACACACACACAGACACACAGACACACAGACGACACACAGACACTCAGACACACAGACACCAGACAACAGACACACAGACACACAGAACACAGAACACAGACGACACAGACACACAGACACACACAGACACACAGACACACAGACACAGACACACAGACACAGACACACAGACACACAGACTCACAGGACACACGACACGACACAGACACACAGACACACAGTACACAGACACCAACACAGACACACAGACCACAGGGACACAGACACACAGACACACAGACACACAGACACACACAGACACAGCAGACACGCACACAGACACACAGACACACGGAGCACACAGACACACAGACACACAGACACACAGACACAGACACGACAGACACACAGACACACAGACACGACAGACAACACACAGACACACAGACACAGCAGACACACAGACACACAGCACACAGACACGACACAGACACACAGACACCACGAGAAACAGACACACAGACACGACAATACACAACATACAGACGCACAGACACGCGACACACAGCACACACGAGACACACAGAACACAGACACACAGACACACAGACACACAGACACAGACACACAGCACAGACACACAGACACACAGACACACAGACACACAGACACACAGACACAGACACACAGACACACAGACACACAGACACACAGACACAGACACACAGACACACACACACACACACACACACACACACACACACACACACACACACACACACACACACACACACACACACAACACACAAGAACCACAAACACAGACACACAGACACACAGACACACAGACACACAGACACACAGACACACAGACACACAGACACACAGACACAGACACACAGACACACAGTCACAGACACACAGACACACAGACACACAGACACACAGACACACAGACACACAGACACAGACACAGAGACACACAGGCACACATACATAAAGGCACATAGGCACAGACCAGCACGACACACGCAGACACGCAAACAGACACGCACACATGCAGACATGCAGACACACAGACAGCAGACACGCAGACACACTGACGCCCAAAAGCCCAGAAGCACAGACAGACGAACGGACGCACAGACACACAGACACACGGACACGCGAACACGCGGACAGGCGGACACGCAGACACGCGGACAAGCGAACACTCGGACACAAGAACACACTGACATACGGAACATGGACACTAACACGACACACGAACACAGGAACACGAACACTCGGACGCACCGACACGACGGACCGAACACGCGGACACGCGAACACGGCGGACACGCGGGCTAGCGGACAAGCGGGATACGGATACGCGGACACCAGGACACACGTACACACGGACATACGGACACGAACACGGCCGCACGGACACGCGGACACACGTATAGGCGGACACGCGGGCACGCGAGCATGCGGACACGCAGACTCTCAGGCACATTGACACGCGGACACCCTGTCGCGCGGCCACGTGGACAAGCGGACACGCGGACTCGCGGACACTCGGACCCACGGACATACTGACAAACGGACACCGGACACGGACACGGACACACGGACACACGGACTCAGGGACACACGGACACACGGTCGCACTACACGGGAACACGGACACTCAGAACACGGACACACGGACAACGGACACACAAGCACAGGAAACACGAGCACAGGGATACACGGACACACGGAGACTCGGACACGCGGACTCAAAGCACACACACGGACACACGGACACACGGACAAACGTACACACGGATACACGGACACACAGATACACGGACACAGGACACACGGACTCTAGGACACGGACACACGGACACACGGACACACGACACACGGACACACGGACACGGTCACGGTCACACGGACACATGGACAAACGGCCACACGGACACAGTGACACACGGACATACGGACACACGACACACGGACACGGACACAACGGACACGCGGCACGTGCTGTGTGTCTGTGTTGTCTGTGTGTCTGTGTGTCTGTCCGTGTCTGTGTCTGTGGTCTGTGTGTCTGTGCGTCTGTGCGTCTGTGTGTCTGTGCGTCTGTGCGTCTGTGCGTCTGTGCGTCTGTGCGTCTGTGCGTCTGTGCGTCTGTGCGTCTGTGGTCTGTGTCTGTGGTCTGTTGTCTTGTGTCTGTGTGTCTGTGTCTGCGTCTGCGTGTCCGGTGTCTGTGTGTCTGGTGTCTGCTGTGTTTGGTGTTTGTGTCTGGTTGCTGTGTGTTTGCGTGTCTGGGTCTGTGTTCTGTGTTCTGTGTCTGTGTTGTGCTGGTGTGTCTGTGTGTCTGTGTGTCTGTGTGTCTGTGCTTTGTGTGTGTCTGTGTGTCTGTGTGTCTGTGTGTTGTTGTCTTGTTTGTGTTGTGTCTTGTGTCTTGTTTGTGTCTGTGTCTGTGTGTCTGTGTGTCTTTGTTTGTCTGTGTGTCTGTGTGTCTTTGTGTCTGTGTGTCTGTGTGTTGGTGTCTGTGTTCTGTGTTCTGTGTCTGGTGTCTGTTTTGGTGTCTGTGTGTCTGTGTGCCTGTGTTTGTGTCTGTGTGTCTGTTGTTGTCTGTGTGTCTGTGTTCGTGTTGTTGTTGGTCTGTGTGTCTGTGTGTTGTGTGTCTGTGTGTCTGTGGTTGTTGTCTGTGTGTCTGTGTGTCTGTGTGTCTGTTTGTTGTTGTCTTGGTGTCTGTGTCTGTGTGTCTGTTGTCTGTGTGTCTGTGTGTTGTGTCTGTGTGTCTGTGTGTCTGTGTGTCTTGTGTCTGCGTGTTCTGTGTGCTGTGTGTCTGTGGTCTGGTGTCTTGTGTGTTGTGTGTCTGTGTTGTGGTCTGTGGTCTGTGGTCTTTGCGGTTGTCTGTTGTCTGTTTGCTGTTGTGTTGTGTGTCTGGTGTCTTTGTTGTGTCTTGTGTCTGTGTCTGTGTGCTTGTGTCTGTGTGTCTGTGTGTTGTGTTCTGTGTTGTGTGTCTGTGTGTCTGTGTGTCTTGTTTGTGTTGTGTGTTGTTGGTGTTGTGTCTGTGTGTCTGTGTGTCTGTGTGTCTGTGTCTTGTGTTGTTGTTGTCTGTGTTTGTGTGTCTTGTGTCTGTGGTCTGTGTGTCTGTGTGTCTGTGTCTTGTGCTGTGTGTCTGTGTGTTTGTGTCTGTGTGTCTTGTGTCTGTGTGTTGTTGTGTTCTGTGTGTCTGTTTCACACACACACACACACACAGACACTCAGACACACAGACACACAGACACACAGACACACAGACACACAGACACACAGACACACAGACACAGACACACAGACACACAGTCACACAGACACTCAGACACACAGACACACAGACACACAGACACACAGACATACAGACACACAGACACACAGACACACAGACACACAGGCACACATACATAAAGGCACATAGGCACGCAGACACGCAGACACGCACACACGCAGACACGCAAACACGGAGACACGCACACATGCAGACATGCAGACACACAGACACGCAGACACGCAGACACACTGACGCCCAAAAGCCCAGAAGCACAGACGCAGACGAACGGACGCACAGACACACAGACACACGGACACGCGAACACGCGGACAGGCGGACACGCAGACACGCGGACAAGCGAACACTCGGACACAAGAACACACTGACATACGGACACATGGACACTCATACACACGGACACACGAACACAGGGATACACGAACACTCGGACGCACCGACACACGCGGACTCGAGAACACGCGGACACGCGAACACGCGGACACGCGGGCTAGCGGACAAGCGGGATACGGATACGCGGACACCAGGACACACGTACACACGGACATACGGACACACGAACACACGGCCGCACGGACACGCGGACACACGTATAGGCGGACACGCGGGCACGCGAGCATGCGGACACGCAGACTCTCGGGCACATTGACACGCGGACACCCTGTCGCGCGGCCACGTGGACAAGCGGACACGCGGACTCGCGGACACTCGGACCCACGGACATACTGACAAACGGACACTCGGACACACGGAGACACGGACACACGGACACACGGACTCAGGGACACACGGACACACGGTCGCACTGACACAGGGACACACGGACACACGGAAACTCAGAAACACGGACACACGGACATACAGACACACAAGCACAGGGAAACACGAGCACAGGGATACACGGACACACGGAGACTCGGACACGCGGACTCAAAGACACACGTACACACGGACACACGGACACACGGACAAACGTACACACGGATACACGGACACACAGATACACGGACACACGGACACACGGACTCTAGGACACACGGACACACGGACACACGGACACACGGACACACGGACACACGGACATACGGAGTCACGGTCACACGGACACATGGACAAACGGCCACACGGACACAGTGACACACGGACATACGGACACACGCACACACGGACACACGGACACACAGCCACACGGACACGCGGACAAACGGACTGTGTGTCTGTGTGTCTGTGTGTCTGTGTGTCCGCGTGTCCGCGTGTCTCCGTGTCCGTGTGTCTGTGTGTCTGTGCGTCCGTGGGTCTGCGTCTGTGCGTCTGTGCGTCTGTGCGTCTGTGCGTCTGTGCGTCTGTGCGTCTGTGCGTCTGTGCGTCTGTGTGTCTGTGGTCTGGTGCTGCTGTGTGTCGTGTCTGGTGTCTGTGTGTCCTGTGTGTCTGTGTGTCTGGTGTCTGTGTGTCTGTTGTCGTGTCTGCTGTGTCTGTGTGTCTGTGTCTGTGTGTCTGTGTGTCTGTGTGTGTCTGTGTGTCTGTGTGTCTGTGTGTCTGTGTGTCTGTGTTGTCTGTGTGTCGTGTGTGTCTGTGTGTCTGTGTCTGTGTGTCTGTGTGTCTGTGTGCTGTGTGTCTGTGTGTTGTCTGTGTGTCTGTGTGTCTGTGTGTTGTGTGTCTGTGTGTCTGTGTGTCTGTGTCTGTGTCTGTCTGTGTGTCTGTGTGTCTGTGTGTCTGTGTGTCTGTGTGTGTGTCTGTGTCTGTGTGTCTGTGTGTCTTGTGTCTGTGTGTCTGTGTGTGTCTGTGTGTCTGTGTGTCTGTGTGTCTGTGTCTGTGTGTCTGTGTCTGTGTGTCTGTGTGTCTGTGTGTGTGTGTCTGTGTGTCTGTGTGTCTGTGTGTCGTCTGTGTGTCTGTGTCTGTGTGTCTGTGTGTCTGTGTGTCTGTGTGTCTGTGTGTCTGTGGTCTGTCTGTGTTGTGTCGTGTCTGTGTCTGTGTGTCTGTGTGTCTGGTGTCTGTGTGTCTGTGTGTCTGGTGTCTGTGTGTCTGTGTCTGTGTCTGTGTGTCTGTGTCTGTGTGTCTGTGTTGTGTCTGTGTGTCTGTGTCTGTGTGTCTGTGTGTGTGTGCTGTGTGTCTGTGCTGTGTCTGTGCTGTGTGTGTCTGTGTGTCTGTGTCTGTGTGTCTGTGTGTCTGTGTCTGTGTGTCTGTGTGTCTGTCTGTGTCTGTGTGCTGTGTGTCTGTGTGTCTGTGTGTCTGTGTGTGTGTGTCTGTGTCTGTGCTGTGTCTGTGTGTCGTGTGTGTCTGTGTCTGTGTGTCGTGTGTGTCTGTGTGTCTGTGTGTCTGTGTGTGTGCTGTGTGCTGTGTGTCTGTGTGTCTGTGTGTCTGTGTGTCTGTGTGCTGTGTGTCTGTGTGTCTGTGTGTCTGTGTCTCTGTGTGTCTGTGTGTCTGTGTGTCTGTGTGTCTGTGTGTCTGTGTGTCTGTGTGTCTGTGTGCCTGTGTGTCTGCGTGTGTGTAT
>JARFJB010000239.1:92500-130000 GCA_036346205.1 Vesta saturnalis
TGTGTGTCTGTGTCTGTGTGTCTGTGTGTCTGTGTGTCTGTGTGTTCTGTGTGTGTCTGTGTGTCTGTGTGTATGTGTCTGTGTCTGTGTGTCTGTGTCTGTGTGTCTGTGTCTGTGTGTCTGTGTGTCTGTGGTCTGTGTGTCTGTGTGTCTGTGTGTCTGTGTGTCTGTGTCTGTGTGTCTGTGTCTGTGTGTCTGTGTGTCTTGTTGTGTCTGTGTGTCTGTGTGTCTGTGTGTCTGTGTGTCTGTGTGTCTGTGTGTCTGTGTCTGTGTGTCTGGTGTCTGTGTGTCTGTGTTCTGTGCGTCTGTGCTCTGTGTCTGTGCGTCTGTGGTCTATGTGTCTGTGTGTCTGTGTCTGTGTGTCTGGTGTCTGTTGTCTGTGTGTCTGTGTGTCTGTGTCTTGTGTCTGTGTGCCTGTGTTTGTGTCTGGTGTCTGTGTGTCTGTGTCTGTGTGTCTTGTGTCTGTGTGTCTGGTCGGTGTCTGTGTGTCTGTGTGTCTGTGTCTGTGTGTCTGTGTGTCTGTGTGTCTGTGTGTCTGTGTGTCTGTGTGTCTGTGTGTCTGTGTGTGTGTCTGTGTTCTGTGTCTGTGTGTCTGTGTCTGTGTCTGTGTGTCTGTTGTCTGTGTCTGTTGTGTCTGTGTGTCTGTGTGTCTGTGTGTCTGTGTGTCTGTGTGTCTGTGTCTTGTCTGTGTGTCTGTGTGTCTGTGTCTGTGTGTCTGTTGTGTCTGTGTCTGTGTGTCGTGTGTCTGGTGTCTGTGTGTCTGTGTCTGTGTGTCTGTGTTATGTGTCTGTGTCTGTGTGTCTGTGTGTCTGTGTGTCTGTGTGTCTGTGTGTCTGTGTGTCTGTGTCTGTGTGTCTGTGTGTTGTTCTGTGTCTGTGTGTCTGTGTGTCTGTGTCTGTGTGTCTGTGTGTCTGTTGTCGTGTGTCTGTGTGTCTGTGTGCTGTGTCTGTGTGTCTGTGTGTCTGTGTGTCTGTGTGTCTGTGTGTCTGTGTGTCGTGTGTCTGTGTGTCTGTGTGTCTGTGTGTTGTGTGTCTGTGTGTCTGTGTGTCTGTGTCTGTGTGTCTGTGTGTCTGTGTGTCTTGTCTGTGTCTGTGTGTCTGTGTCTGTGTCTGTGTGTCTGTGTGTCTGTGTGTCTGTGTGTCTGTGTGTGTGTCTGTGTGTCTGTGTGTCTGTGTGTCTGTGTTGTGTCTGTGTGTCTGTGTGTCTGTGTTCTGTGTGTCTGTGTCTGTGTGTCTGTGGTCGTGTCTGTGTCTGTGTCTGTGTGTCTGTGTGTCTGTGTCTGTGTGTCTTGTGTCTGTGTCTGATCTGTTGTGTCTTCGTGTCTGTGTGTCTGCGTGTCTGTTGTCTGTGTCTCTGTGTCTGTGTGCTGTGTGTCTGGTGTCTGGTGTCTGTGTGTCTGTGTCTGTGTGTCTTGTGTCTGTGTGTCTGTGTGTCTGTGTGTCTGTGTGTCTGGTGTCTGTGTGTCTGTGTGTCTGTGTGTCTGTGTGTCTGTGTGTCTGTGTGTCTGTCGTGTCTGTGTGTCTGTGTGTCTGTGTGTCTGTGTGTCTGTGTCTGTGTGTCTTGTGTCCGTGTCTGTGTGTCTGTTGTCTGTGTGCTGTGTCTGTGTCTGTCTGTCTGTGTGTCTGTGTGTCTGTGTGTCTGTGTGTCTGTGTGTCTGTCTGTGTGTCTGTGTTTGTCTGCTGTTGTCTGTGTGTCTGTGTGTCTGTGTGTCTGTGTGTCTGTGTCTGTGTGTCTGTGTGTCTGTGTGTCTGTGTGTTGTGTTCTGTGTCTGTGTGTCTGTGTTCATGTGTCGGTCTGGTGTCTGTGGTCCGTGTCTGTGTGCGTCTGTGTCTGTGTCTGTGCGTCTATGTGTCTGCGTGTCTGCATGTCTGCGTGTCTGTGTCGTGTCTGTGTGTCTGCGTGTCTGCTTGTCTACGTGTCTCTGTGTCTGTGCCTGCGTGTTTGCGTGTCTGCGTGTCTGCGTGTCTACGTGCCTGTGTGTCTATGTGTCTGTGTGTCTGTGTGTATATGTCTGTGTGTCTGTGTCTGTGTGTCTGTGTCTTGTGTCTGTGTGTTTGTGTGTCTGTTGTGTCTGTGTGTCTGTGTGTCTGTGTGTCTGTGTGTTTGTGTGTCTGTGTGTCTGTGTGTTCGTGTCTGTGTGTCTGTGCTGTGTCTGTGTCTGTGTGTCTTGTGTCTGTGTGTCTGTGTGTCTGTGTGTCTGTGTGTCTGTGTCTGTGTGTCTGTGTGTCTGTTGTCTGTGTGTCTGTGTGTCTGTGTGTCTGTTTATCTGTGTGTCTGTGTGTCTGTGTGTCTGTGTGTCTGTGTGTCTGTATGTCTGTGTGTCTGTGTGTTGTGTGTCTGTGTGTCTGTGTGTCTGTGTGTCTGTGTGTCTGGTGTCTGTGTGCTGGGGGGGGGGGGGGGGGGGGGGGGGGGGGGGGGGGGGGGGGGGGGGGGGGGGGGGGGGGGGGGGTTTTTTTTTTTTTTTTTTTTTTTTTTTTTTTTTTTTTTTTTTTTTTTTTTTTTTTTTTTTTTTTTTTTTTTTTTTTTTTTTTTTTTTTTTCTGTGTTGTGTGTCTGTGTGTCTGTGTGTCTGTGTGTCTGTGTGTCTGTGTGTCTGTTGTCTGTGTGTGTCTGTGTGTCTGTGTGTCTGTGTGTCTGTGTCTGTGTCTGTGTGTCTGTGTGTCTGTGTGTCTGTGTGTCTGTGTGTCTGTGTGTCTTGTGTCTTGTGTCTGTGTGTGTGTCTGTGTGTCTGTCTGTCTGTATGTCTGTGTGTTTGTGTTTCTGTGTGTCTGTGTGTCTGTGCTGTGGTCTGTGTGTCTGTGTCTGTGTCTGTGTGTTCTGTTGTTGTGTGTGTCTGTGTGTCTGTGTGTCTGTGTGTCTTGTGTGCTGTGTTCTGTGTGTCTGTCTGTCTGTGTGTCTGTGTGTCTGGTGTCTGTGTGTCGTGTCTGTGTGTCTGTGTGTCTGTGTGTCTGTGTGTCTGTGTCTGTGTGTTGTTTTGTGTCATGTTCTGTGTGATGGTCGTTGCGGTGTTTTTTTGTTGCTGTGTGTCTGTGTGTCTGTGTGTCTGTGTGTCTGTGTGCCTGTATGTCTGTGTGTCGTGTGTCTGTGTGTCTGTGTGTCTGTGTCTGTGTGTCTGTGTCTGTCTGTGTGTCTGTGTGTCTGTGTGTCTGTGTGTCTGTGTGTCGTGTGTCTTGTCTGTGTGTCTGTGTGTCTTGTGTCTGTGTGTCTGTGTGTCTGTGTCTGTGTGTCTGTGTGTCTGTGTGTCTGTGTCTGTGTGTCTGTGTGTCTGTGTGTCTGTGTGTCTGTGTGTCTGTGGTCTGTGTGTCTGAGTGTCTGAGTGTCGTGTGTCTGTGTGTCTGTGTCGTGTCTGTGTGTCTGTGTGTCTGTGTGTCTGTGTGTCTGTGTGTCTGTGTGTCTGTGTGTCTGTGTGTCTGTGTCTGTGTGTCTGTGTGTCTGTGTTTGTGTTCATGTGTCGGTCTGGTGTCTGTGGTCCTGGGTCTGTCTGTGTCTGTGATCTGTGTCTGTGTCTGTGGTCAATGTGTCTGCGCGTCTGATGTCTGCGTATCTGTGTCTTCGTGTCTGTGTGTCTGCGTGTCTGTGTGTCTACGTGTCTCTGTGTCTGGTGCCTGCGTGTTTGCGTGTCTGGTGTCTGTGTGTCTGTGTGTCTGTGTCTGTGTGTCTCTGTGTCTGTGTGTCAGTGTATCCGTGTGTCCGAGGATTCGCTTGCCCGCGTGTCCGCGCGTCCGCGCGTCTGCGTGTCTGTGCGTCCGTGGGTCTGCGCCTGTGCGTCTGTGCGTCTGTGTGTCTATGTGTCTGAGTGTCTGCGTGTCTGCATGTCTGCGTATCTGCGTGTCTTCGTGTCTGTGTGTCTGCGTGTCTGCTTGTCTACGTGTCTCTGTGTCTGCGTGCCTGTGTGTTTGCGTGTCTGCGTGATCCCCACTCCATCCCCCATTACTTTCACGGAATGGGGTATGACGCCACAAAAAAGTGACGGGAGGAATCTGGGTCCCTTCTACTATTGTGCTTTTGTAAAAAGTGCCTGGTTTAAAAATATTAAGTGAATATATGAGCACTTCTTGCAAAAGTATGGTGTAATTTGTTATCTAAAGTTATTAATAAGGTTTTATTGAAATGAGGGAGTCTTGTATACGATATTATGTAAAAATTTAGGTATGAATACAATATTTATTTAAACTACATTATTTAATTCAAATGGTGACCTATTTTATACATATTATTGATCTTTTTTAATCATGGTTATCATACGTGATACGCCAGTGACGTGTAAACATATTTTTTCATAGAAGCACATTCTATTTGTTTGTTTGGCCAACATAAGCGTACTTAAAAGAATGATATATTATTATCACATTATGCCTGGTCAATAACTAACGTAAATAAACATTACTTTTGCAGTTACTAATTTTGTTATTATTATCTGCATAGCTCATTGGGTATAATGTCGTGCTCATTAGTTACAGAGAATTGCAAAATTTAAGTATTCCGTACTTATTTCAAAATTTCTAGGGTTATCCCTATCTAAAAAAAGGCGACCCAAACGATCCAGAGAATTTTCGACCCATATCGCTTCTACCTACTATAGGTAAATTATTTGAACTCGTCTTAAATGATCAACTCAAACAACATCTTATTGAAAACAATTTTCTTACCGATTGTCAGTTTGGTGTGCCCCAAGGGTCAGTGCTGGAACCAACACTTTTTCTCATATATATATATATATATATATATATATATATATATATATATAAGTGATCCCAGAAACTGTGATCCAGATACCAGATTTATACAATATGCCGATGATACCACGTACTTCAAAAGTAGCAATAACCTAACTGGCAAATCGATCGCTTCAGATATCAGAGATATATCTAAGGAAATGGCTTTCTGATAATAGTCTCGTACTAAATTCTCATAGAACTCAAGATCAAAAACTCACACTGAACATTTGACCAGAAATACCTCAAAAAACATTTTTCTCTTAATTCAGTCTAGTATATGCTATGGGATCATGTGCTGGGAGCACAGTCCTGCAGCAAAACGTGTCTTTTCCTTACAAAGACGCATTTTAGCAAAAATTGGCCATAGAGCAAGTTCCAAGAGCTCCTTGATAAATCTAACAATTGTAACATTACCGGCTTTGTTCATTTTGGAATCTCTTATGTACGTTAAGAAAAACAGTGGAAAATATGAAACCTTCTCGCATCAATATCATACCCGAAACTGTACTAATTATAAACTAGCCATAGATTAAGCATATCAAAATCGTCGGTAAATCATTATGGCCCGATTCATTTCAATTAATGTGTCAAATCTAGAACTAAACGTTTTCAAACATACTTTAAAAAAATACCTAATAAAGACGGCTTCGTACTCACTTGACAAATTTTGCAATAATTTGAAATATGCAGAATTATGATCTGATCCTGATATTGTACCTGACTTGTGTAAAATGTTAAACATAGTTTGAACTTATGTAAATACATTCTTAACACCAATAAATAAATAAATACGTAAATAAATAATAATAATAATAATAATAATAATAATAATAATAGTAATAATAATAGTAATAATAGTAATAATAATAATAATAATAATAGTAATAATAATAATAATAATTTATTACTAACTTTTGAACGACACGAACTTCCAAAAAGCATCAAAGCGGCTATGTATAATCTAAAAGTAAGGCCTTATATTCCGGAGCCGATGAGGTGTTTTCGTTGCCAGCGTTTCGGTCACACGTCGCTAAATTGTAAAAATGAATCTATGTGTGTTTGTGGTAGCCCATCGCACGAAGATTCCCCATGTGGGCAAGACATCGAGTGCGTGAATTGCAAGGGGAGGCATTATTCCCGGTCAAAAGAGTGTTCTGTTTATAAACTGGAAAAGAAGGTACAAGAAATTAAAGTTCTACACAATGTAAGCTTCACAGAAGCCAAAGCCCTAGCCCAAACTTCAGCGGTTACGGTAACAAACACCTTCTCCCAAGTAACTCAGTCAAAGAGCAGTGAACATGAAACAGTTAAAGAGGTGTCTAAGGCTATTTTACCTTGTTTACAAGACACCATCACAAGCCAAATAGCTAATTTAAGATCCACTTTAAAAAATTACATAGATGAGATTGCATACACTACAGTAGATACCGAAAGCGAAATGGACATTGTGGAAGTTAACAATACAAGAAAAAGAACTGCCCCTATCTCCCCTTCATCTATTGGGGAAATAGATGATCCATTAATTAAACCCATCAACCGCAAACAAAAAAAAAAGAAGGTTGGTTGGCCTAAAGGCGTCCCTCGTAAAAGGAAAGAGGATATGCCATCAACCAGCTTGGATACAAGCTAATCCAAGCAGTAATCTAGTCATAACTGTGATAATATAGAACTGTGATAATAAATCTGTGATATTTTTTATGTATTATTTTGGTCCTATTCTACCATTTGTTCTACGTTGTTTGTCTCTTTACTGTTAGTAATTTATTTATAAAACCCCTATTTATTACATATTTATTGTTTGTCTCTTTACGGTTCGTAATTTATAAAATCTTATTTATTACATATTTATTAATTATGGACAATATTATTCAATTAAATATCAACGGATGCAGGAGTCACCTTGCCGAACTCAATTTATTGATATGTAAAGAGAACCCCTTTTGTATCTGTTTACAAGAAACGAGGTTCAAACCAGACGAAAAATTTTCATTGAAAGGTTTCGACGCATACAGAAATGACTTAGATCCAGGACTACGTGCGCATGGCGGAACAGCTATTCTCATTAAAACCGAAATATCTCACGATTTAATAACTCTAACAACTCATTTACAAGCCGTCGCAATTGTTATCAACTTTCCAACTCGGTTTTCACTGTGTAGTATTTATCTACCAAACTTTACGTGGAATAAAGCCCAAATTCTCGATCTAATCAACCAATTACCCCATCCGTTTCTCCTAGTTGGTGACTTCAACGCCCATAACCCGATTTGGGGATCAAGATCTTTAGATCTAAGAGGCAGAGTTTTAGAGGAAATCTTTGATGAAAGTAACCTAACATTATTGAATACTGGCGATAGCACTTATTTTAACGCCAGAAGTAATTCCTTCTCGGCACTTGACCTCTCACTTTGTTCTCCCCGTTTAGCATTAAAATTTGAATGGAAAGTCCTACTTCAAGACATTTTCTCAGACCACGCTCCCATAAAAATATCAATACGAAACTTGAACCAAATTACATCACTGCAAAAAAGGTGGTTGATTAAAAAAGCAAACTGGGACAAATTCAAAGAAAGTCTTGCTCCCTTCAATGTAGTATTAGAAGACATCGATAATGCAGTTAGTGACGTTTGCTCTAAAATCGTAAGTGCATGTGAAGCCAGTATTCCACAATCGAATAGCAAGCCATATAAAAAGTGTGTCCCATGGTGGAACCAAGATGTTAAAGATGCCATTCGCAATCGTAAACGCGCTCTAACCGAATTTAAAAAAAATTCAACTGTCACTAACGCAATTAGCTTTAAAAGACAAAGGGCCATAGCTCGAAGGGTCATTGTGATAGCTAAGCAAAGGTCATGGCAAAATTATGTATCCAATTTATCCAGCGATACACCAAATGGCGAAATTTGGAGAAAAATTAAAGCAATTGCTTCCAATTCACGAACAAATACAATAAATAGTATAATGACAAATAATGTCATTGTAAACAACTCAAAAGATATCTCCGAAAATTTTGCAACCTATTACGAAGCAAGCTTTCAAAGCATTTCCGAGCCTATAGATGATAAAGTCGACCTATCAATAACCCACTCTGAGGATCAACTCCCCTATAATATCCCTTTCACAACAACAGAGTTTGATTTCGCGCTGGCACAGTCTAAAAGTTCAGCTCCTGGCGCTGACTCAATCCATTATGATTTCATTCAACATCTTCCGGAAGGTGAAAATCTAAAATTTTACTCCTTTATAACAGGATATGGGAAAATGGTACATTTCCTAAAGAGTGGCGGAAATCAATAATTATCCCGTGCCACAAAAGCAACAAAGACCCACAAATTATGGATAATTACAGACCCATATGTCTAATCTCTTGTCTTTGCAAGCTTTTAGAGAAAATGGTTAGTACACGTTTTACATGGTACCTAGAACGTCACAACGTGCTAGCTAATTTCCAAATGGGGCTTAGGCAGTTTAGATCGACTACGGACTGTCTAGTGCAGTTAGAATCAGCCATCCTCAATAGTTTTGCTTTAAGAGAGCACATTTTCGCGGTGTTCTTTGATATAGAAAAGCATTTGATAAAACGAACAGACGCGAAATCCTACTAGAACTGGAACAGATGGGCGTAAGGGGCAATCTGTTAAGGTTCATTAAAAATTTCCTAAAAGACAGAAAATTCCAAGTTAGGATAAACGGTACCTTATCTGAAACTCGAACCCAAGCAAACGGAATCCCACAGGGCTCAACCCTCAGTGGTGTCCTCTTTGCTATCGCCATGAACAGACTAGTTAAAGACCTCAGTCCTGATATTGGTAAAGCTATGTATGTAGACGATTTAGTAATATACGTATCTGGCACTATATCGTCAAACATTCACAAAAATCCAAAAGAGATTGATAAATTAGACGTTTCAGCAAAAAATGGGGTTCAAGTTCTCTCAATAAAGTCGCACTTGGTCCATTTTGCCGCTTAAGAACTAAGCACGATCACCCCCGTCTTACCATCGACAGCTATACCATTGAGGTAAAAGACGAAACCAGATTTCTAGGCATCTTATTCGATAACAAGTTATACTGGAAGAAACATATAAATGCCATGTCCGATCAAGCAAAGCGATCAATGAATATTTTAAGGTGCATATCGCACATATCTTGGGGTGCAAATAAAGAAACTCTTATACGATTATATAAATCCATTATTCTGTCGAAAATAACATATGGTGGAGAAGTCCTTTCAAGCGCCAGGAAGACTCATATCAACAAACTGAATCAAATACATTGTACTGGGCTAAAATTGTGTAACGGTGCTTTTCGCACTTCTCGATTAGAAGACGTATGTTTCGAATGTAACGTCACCCCAATTCAACATCTACTAAACAATGTCGTTTGCAACTATGCCAACAGAGTAAACGCTCAGTCTTCTCATCCCATGTTTGCTCTGGTATTTAATACGGAAGACGAGCAACTGTATGTAAATAGGCCATCTATAATGCGTCCCGTTGGAAACAGAACTACCGACATAACAAGAAACTTTCCTATCCAATTTCCACTCGAAACTTACCAACTTGGTGTATGTGAGATACCACCATGGTCTATTTCTCCTCCCAATATTCACGCCGATCCGTCCCTGATTAACAAACACCAAACTTGTACTGAGCTAATAAAACAAATTTCTATAAGCTTTTGTCTGAGCATACCAATTACACTGCCATTTACACAGATGGCTCAAAACTGAGAACGGAGTTGGATGTGCCATCTATGTCTCGCCTACGACACACAGTTGGTCGCTGCCTAATTACGCCAGTGTGTACACCGCAGAACTATATGCTATTTTGCAAGCATTAGTCTATTGTAATATGTCCAAGAAATCTAAATTCTAATCTGCACTGACTCCCTCAGTTCGTTGCAAGCTGCATCTGACCCCTTTCTCACGTGACCCACTTGTTCAGAAAATTCTGGCCAGTGTTGCATGGCTAAGAGAGATTAACAAAAAAGTTTGTTTCACATGGTGTCCGTCACACTCCGGAATAGTTGGGAACGAGTTAGCAGATTCCGCCGCTCGTCAAGCTACAAAAAGTAACTCGATTGATTGCTGGCTAGTACGCCCAAACGACGTAAAGGTATTTTTAAAGGAATGCATCGAAAAAGAGGCCTTTCAGAACTGGCTACAAAACAACTCTCATTTCGCAAAAATTAAAAAAGTACGAACTAAATGGATCCTCCCGGGATCAATCATCCGAAGACAACAAGTGGCCATTTCCAGATTAAGAATAGGACATACAAATATGACCTCGAAGTATTTACTCTCCGCAGAACCCAAGCCAATTTGCACAGTATGTGAAAGAACGTTAAATATCACTCACATATTAACGGACTGCCATACATACGCCGACCTAAGAATTAGGAACAAGTTAAGCAAATCAATAGAAACATGTCTAAACAATGAACCCTGCAACATAAGGAGGTTGGTAAATTTTCTAAAAGATTCAAACCTAATAAAAAAGATCTAAAGCAACTAAACGGTAACTAAAAGGTAACTTTAAACACTGGTACCTAATTGAAAAAAAAAAAAAAAAAAAAAAGTGCAAATGACCACTGTAGTCGACGCACTATAATTTACATAAAAAAAAAAAAAAAATAATTGTCCTGTCAATTTAAATTATTTATATTATTTTTAGTCGTTAGATATCTGTATATTTACAAACCGACTTTTGTCTTTAATATTTAATTTTGTTTGTGTTATAATTTATATCTGTACTTTGTATTTTAAAAAAATCTTAAGGTAAACTAGTAGCACTTCATAAAAAAAAAATTCGATAAACACGACCTTAAGATGATTTTAGCTAAATATCAACCCTTTTGTGTATGTCTTCAAGAGACTTATTTGAAGGGTGAAAATAATTTTTATTTAAGGGCGTACAAAGTTTTTAACAAAAATTTTAATTTAAATGCTAGAGCAAGCGGAGGGGTCTCAATATACATAAAAAACAATATCCCTGTTAAACCAATCCCCATTAACACAGCACTTCAGGCAATTGCTGTAGGAATTGATTCACCAGTTAAGGTTACAATCTGTAACGTATATCTCCCAGATTTCAATTGGGGTTTAAATGATCTCGAAGATTTAATAGATCAACTCCCGTCTCCTTTTCTGTTAGTCGGAGATTTTAATGCACATTCGACACTATGGGGTTCTAATGCTACTGATCAACGTGGTTGTATAATTGAAGATTTCATAGACAATAACCCAATTGTACTGCTGAATACAGGAGAACCTACTCATTTTAACAGTAAGTCAAACAACCTAACAGCAATTGATCTCGCTTTTTCGTCCCCTACATTAGCACTTTAGTTGGACAACAGACGATGACTTCCAAAATAGCGATCACTGTCCCATTAGCATTAAACTACCAACTAGACAAATCGTTACAAAATTACCAAAAAAAATGGATAATCAAAGACGCTAACTGGAATCTTTTCACTGAAACATTAACCAGTTATGCGAACTTGTCTACAGAAGGAATAGATGAAGTCGTCAAACAATTTACCAAAAACGTTATAGAAGCGGCAGAAAAAAGTATTCCGCAAACGAAAGACAAAACAAAAACCATAAATATCCCTTGGTGGAATGAAGAAGTAAAAACCGCTATCATGGAAAAGAAAAAATTGTTCAACATGTTTAAAAGGAAGCCTACATTAGAAAACCTTGTAGCTTTCAAAGAAGCTCATGCTTATTCGCGAAAAATTATACTTTCTAATAAAAGAGCATCGTGGAAAAAGTATGTAACCTCGATTAACTCTAATACGCCAATAAGTGAAATCTGGAGGAAAGTTAAGAAAATAGCTGGAAAACCCTATGACGAGCCGTCAAGGATTTTAACCATTCATAACAGAAAAATTGAAAAACAAGAAGAAATTGTAGAAGTCTTAGCCCAACATTTTGAAGTGGTGAGCAGTTCAGCTAGTTATAGTGAACACTTTTCCACAAGAAAGGGTAACACTGAGCGAGAAATAAGTTTTTATTGTGATAAACAATTTGACTACAATGATCCTTTTTCTTTTGACGAGTTGCAAAAAACTCTCAATAAATCCAAAGATTCTGCGCCAGGTAGTGACCGTATTCACTACGCGATGTTAAGAAATCTTCCTATATCTGAAAAACAAAAATTATTAAAAATATATAACGATATATACTCACTTGGTACTTACCCTGTAAGTTGGAAGCAAGCCACTATAATACCTATACCTAAAATAAATAAATACCATACTAAGCCTGAAAACTACAGGCCCATATCACTTACCTCCTGCATCAGCAAAATTCTTGAACGAATGGTCAATGACAGATTAATGTGGTTTTTGGAATCTCAGACAGGAACACGAAGACCCTGTGCTTTTCATTAAGGACATTAAAATTGATTTTCAAAAAAGCATCAAAATCCTTGACGTAATTTTTGATCAAAAATTATACTTCCACGAGCATATTCAAACGTTGGAAACAAAATGTAAAAAGAAATTAAACATTATTAAATGCATGTCAGGTATCACCTGGGGTGGAGATAGGAATACACTGCTCCTATTTTACAAAGCATTGGTACTTTCAGTTATGGATTATGCATGTGTAGTGTACTCATCTGCACGACAGTCTCACCTAAACCGGCTAGACAGAATCCACGTAAGAGGTCTAAGAATGGTAAATGGTGCATTCCGCACCAGCCCTATCCAATCTGTGTACTCAGATTGTAGCGTCCCACCATTAAAACTCCGAAGACTTAGGTTGCAATTCAACTATATAGTAAAAATATTAACTGTGCCTAACCATGTAAATTACCTAACATTACATGATAAAGAAATGCTAGAATGCTATCAATCCAAACCAACCAGAACAAAGCCAACCTTCATACGAACCCTATTGAAAGCTCAAGAACTAAGCATTAACTTACCACCACTGTTTGGGCAATCCATAATAGAACACCCTCCGTGGGACGTAACCAATATTACCTACCGCCTGGACCTTGCAAACTACCCAAAAGAAAGCACATCAACTGAAGTTTATAAAAGAATGTTCCACAATATCACACACGAACTGAAATATAACAGAATAGTATACACCGATGGTTCAAAAACATCTAAGGGGGTTGGCAGTGCCATTTATACGGAAAACCAAGGTCATCACTGGGCACTTAACCCACTGTCTAGCGTGTTTTCAGCTGAGCTATATGCGGTTTTTCAAGCCACATTATACATTAACCACGTAAACATTCACTCAAGCTTGATATGTACAGATTCAATGAGCGTAATTACAGCCCTCATGAACAATGAATTATCTAAAGACCCTCTAGAAAACACGATTAAGGCAATATTGCACAGCATGGGTAATGATGGGAAGTATGTAACAATCATGTGGGTACCTAGCCATGTCGGGATTGTGGGAAACGAATGTGCGGATATATCAGCTCGTATGGGAAGCAATGAGATAGAAATAGACAACATTCCTGTACAACCCATTGATCTAAGACGGCACATAAAAACAAAGCTAAATGAACTCTGGCAAATAGAATGGGATAACGCAAAAACACAGTTAAAAGAAATAAAAAAATCAGTTCGCCCTTGGCAAAACAGACATCATTTAACAAGAAGGGAGGAAGTCGTACTCACTAGAATGAGAATCGGCCACACAAACCTCACACATTTACATCTGCTAGGAAACATGAGACCACAAACATGCAATTTATGTAACTTACAAATTAGTATACACCATATAATGCTAGATTGCCCTTTATATGATGGCTTAAGGACAGAGTTAAATATTCCAAATTCATTTGTTTCAATTTTTGAAGATAACGTAACCGGAATTGATCGTTTGTTAACGTACCTAAAGAGGTGTGGTCTTTACACAAAACTATATATTTAAAAAAATTGTTAAAAGCTAATGGCCGTAGTAGCCGATGCTTACAAAAAAAAATAATAATATTAATAATAATAATAATAACAATAATAATAATAATTACACATTGGATGAAATAAACAGTATTAATAGTACACATTTACTAGTAAACAAAATCAATATTCATTACGTACCATCAGCACTTGGAATCAATATGAAATGATTCAATAAACAAAAGTAATAATTGTCAATAAGGTCAATAATAGTTACTCGTTAACCTATCTACAATAAATAAACCATCGTACCCTCTGCCGGAATAACTTTTTGCCTTTAGTCATTCCAATGAAAAGAAGTTATGAATAGGAGTTCCATGCAGTTTAATCAATTTCGTACCCGTGGTCACTAACGTTCCCATTTAAACTTTGATTTAAATACTCTCCTAAATTATGGTTATTTAAAAAAAGATTTATTGACTTTTATTTTAATTATTGCTAGTATTATGTATTCTTCTAGGAGTTCCAAAAAGCGTTGGTTAGTGAAAGTTTGATCATCAAAAATGAACCTAAAATATTTACTTAAACAATTAATTGTGTTCACACGGAGATTGTTAGATGTATCTATTCGGTAATTTTATCTGTTGAGAAAAAAGTATTTTTACAAAGTTTCTATGTTTGTTAGCCTGTTCCATTTTTGTGTAACAAAATTCGTACCTTCTTTCCCTTAAAAAATTTCTACACGTAGAACGGTGAAGGCCAAGCTTTAGTCCAATTTGCCAGATGCTAAATATTTTTTATATAGCACATCCAATAACTGATTTTTCAAAATAAACGACATAATGGATTATGTCACTATGAAAACAGTTATATAAGATTGATTACTTCTGTGTGCAAACATAGTATTACTAATTTTGTAGCCACTATTTCCGCCATACTACCATTTCAATGTAAAAGTAAATTTCCTAAACAATGCAAATACAAATATTTTACGATAAATGGCAATCATAAAATCAGTATAAAGTGTTTTAAATGAAGCTGTAGCATTTCAACAGTTTTTACCATAAGTAGATTATTCGATAGAGAAAAACGGATTCTAAATTCTAAGAGTACTAATTAATAATCAAATTCTTGAAAATGATGGGTCTGTATTGTATATTTTCACCAAAGGTTGTTAACATGGAAACACGGTGAATCTTAAACCTTCTTTGATTATTACTGAGAGTTGACTGTTTATTAAACTATTAATTGGACTGAAAATTACCCTCGGTGGATTTTTAGTGCAACATTTCGTATCAGTCATCGAACTTTAATCTAAATTCGGAAAGGATGTGCAAATAGTCAACTTTTATTCATACGCTATGAAACCAATACGTTTTCGATATAAGTTGGTAGACTCGATAGTAGAGTTGATTTCAATATGGCGACTGGCCTAGACCCAAAACCAGTACCAGTCCTACCTAAGCTCTATCTCTTTTGGGGAATTTCCTTCATTATGGAAGTTAGGTAATGAAGCAAATCTTCAACCTATTCCAAAAAAAGGCGACAAGACTGATCCACTAACTACCGACCTATTGCAACCAGCTACATTTTATCTATAGTCATGGGCAAAGTCACAAATAAGCAAACACTTTCTTTCCTTGAATCTAACAAGTTCCTCAGTGATCACCAATATGGTTCTAGGCAGTCTTTCAACAGGTTCATTTGATCAAGTTTAGCATTAGTATTTACTTCCCAAACTCTCCTCGTCTACTTATAATACTAATCCACCTTCTATCTCAAATCAACATATTAAAGCTGAAATGATTAACTATATTTACTATGTTAGGAAAGGCTGCATCTTCAAATCTATCATTGGTTGACCATATTCTGTCAGCTCGTAAAATAGATTTTTTGAACAACTCTGAACAGTACCTTTCCTACCAACAACCTTTCTGCTGTATAAGGCAAATTCCACCTCGTCTAGAATATAATTCTGACCTCAGAATTGGTATTCCCCAAATACGGTATTACAACAGTTATTGAGCAGCTGAATTACATTATTTGATATACTCTTTGGCTACCTTTGCTAGCAAGACTCTCATTCACATCATCAATATTCAGTACAAATTTCAACTTGTACCAAACGGCGCAATCTACATACGGCATCTAAACTAAGCTTCCCAGTTCTTGTGTTTCTCTCACTTATGATATGAAAAAATTCGAGGTATCCGTTCATAAGCATCTCTTGGCAGTTCAAAATCCCCCTTTGTATCCTCCTAAGTGGTGCTCAGTGCTTTGGAACGTTAGGCTACACTTAATTCTTTCAAGACTTCTTGAAATTCTTCAGGATGTGTAAGACATCGACCTTTTTCAAGCACGCTTATACAATTTATGGATTTCCAAGACCAAGTCAAGATATTAGTCATTAGGGCTAATGTCAAATGTGAGTCTTCGGTTTTTTGCTAGATACTTAGTTCCAGGGTAATTCTCAAGTTACGGAATTTCCCGTGATCATCGGTTTTCGAAAGATGAACAGTATTTAAAGTTAAAACTAAAATACAAAAGGCACAACGTGTTCCATGTTAGTTCTATATTGCTATTTTAAAACGAACAGAATCTAGTTTTTTGGTTGTCCATATCCAGTTATCGTTGTACGTTTATAACAACTACCAGAGCAATACTATAGAACATACACACCACATATAGGAATGCCTAGTCAACATATAATTGTGTGTTCTTAATGACTTCTTAATGACATCACCTACTAATGTCAAAAAATATTGAAAATTTGGACAGCAGACGGAAAAAGTATTCACAGAATTCGTGTCACAAAATGTTGATAAAAGTAATTATGTAAAGCTCTTTAAACTATAACACTTAAATATAAATTACGGTTTTGCCCGATCGACCTAATTTTGTTTGCTTACCAGGCGTGTTGGTTGGCACTATCAAGTGCCTTCACTGATCTGTTGGTAGATGTTGTACTATGTTATACGATCTTGACCAATCTACACAAATGCATCAAATAAATTTTATACTATTAAATGAAATACTGAAAAGTAATAACTGTACATTTTAAAAAACTTGTTTCATAAGACCAGTCTTGAAGCACAAATTTAAGTTTAATTTTAAAGAATTGGTGCTTTAAGGTCTTATGAAACACGTTTTGTATGCCGTTTTTTGTAATTTGCTCTTTTTATGCCGTTTTTAAACAAAAAGTTTTAGTTTAGTTGATTTAGGGATTTTTGTGAGGGTTGGTAATGTCTTAATTATAAACGTGACAATTTGATCTAGTTACCTTTTGTTTTATTCAAATTATATCACAAAACACGAAAATGGAAGATAATCAAGATAATCTTTCATGTCGCGAATTTACTCACATCAAAGTTTTCCACTGGACGCGTCCTGTTCTTGACACATTTTGTAAGAGTCACATGCATGACATCATTCCTGATCAAGCTTTGCCCGTCTAAAAATTTTCGTAAAATATTTCGTGAATTAATGGCTATAATGGACTCGGAGATGATGACGTCGCATTTTTTAATATGTCTATTAAAGAATCAAAATGGAAGCAAATTACAAAACTGCTTTTCTAATTCGGTGTGTCTAAGGACTCTTAAACGCATAGTTTGCAGTGTGTTTAGAAGCTTCTTAGAAGCATCGTTTCAGGTAACTTTCCTGTTGTAATAATATTTTGACTATGTCAGTTGGTTAGATCTAGGTTCGGTAAAAATTATAACATGCGTAAATTTCGACAAAAAGTTAATAAGTTAACGTTATGAGCGTTATTATTTCAAGAAAATCTATTAAATTTAAGAAAAATACATCTTTATAAATATTTTATTACCTTAAAAAATACATTTTCAAAAATAAAATTGCTATGTATAAATAGGTATGGTTTTATAATTTTTAAAGTATTTTTTTAACACAAATATATCACTTTTTTCAGATAATATTTTGGGAGAATATATAATTAAATCATATTTTGCAAAAGTATACAATATGTTTTCATTTTTTACAAGATAATTATATGGGATACAACTACCTTATTATCTGATGGATGTCTACTTTGATACTTGAATGACTTGAATTATGAACCTAATTTCATAAGAAATTGCTAATGAGTACAAGTGTATTCATTAGTTTTATTCCATTAAATGATTCAATTTATACTGTAAACATAAATAGGTGTGTTCATTGTGCTTAATTTGTGAGATTAAACATATAATGCTATTATATGACATTTGAGTATTACCAACCAAAAAATCTAAAAAACTCTATTCAATGAATTTAGTCAGTTTTGATGCAAATTTTGTTGATATTTTTAAATTATTTTCCTCAACAGAAAAAATACCGTATAACACGCGTTTTATGTCACTTGGCGCACTTATCCAATTGGGATGCGTGCGCCGATAGAGTGACTTATGATACTTGTGTTTCAATATACTACTAGCTGTCCTCCGTAAAATTTTGCGTTTAAAATTAGATTTAATGATGATAATGAAACGCATAATAAATTAAATACAAACGTATATACAGGGTGGCGCATTAGTGTGACAAAGTCCCATATCTCCTTTTTTAAAGAGATACAAAAAAAATTAAATACAAAAGTTAAGATATGTTCTGGTGCATATTCCAAAAATATTTTTAATTATACAGGGTAGATCATAAAAGCTTAGAAGTAATTTAAAATTTTTTTTTAAATAGAAAACCCTATATATTATTACATATTTAGATTCTACATACAATTTTAGACACATTTTATGTATAATGTCCTATACCTAAGTCTAACCGCTTTTGACAAATTTCAAATTTTTTGTCAAAAATGACGTTTTCAGGCCAAAACATAGGTGGAAATATTTTCTAAACGAAGCCTTTATCAATTAATTATGGAAATGGGGACCTACTCTAATGGGTTGTATTGATATTTTTGTAATACATTCATACAAGGTGATCAAAAATGGACAATAAAAAGTAGATTAAAAAAAACCTATAGTCATTTTTTTTATGGAAACCCCCTATTTTTTTATTTAGCATTAAAAATAAGGGTGACTTTGTATAAGAGTGTATATTCCTAAAAATTGTAGTTTTTGAAATAATGACAATTTAACATTTTTTTATTGTAAAAAGGCTATACGGCTTCATCAAATGAACAAAATTTCTTTGTTGGTTTATTTTGTTTTGAGTCCATTGACAAAATTCCAGTCGTCTTTGATAATCTTCAGGAACTAACTCTTGAAGTAGTTGAATGTGATTGGAGTGCATTTTTTGAGACTTGAATATCCGCTGTACCATACGTCGTTCAACACCAACCTGCTGAGAAATGGGTCGTTGTCCAATATATGGATTTTCGGTAACTGTTAATAGTACATTTAATTGATTTTCCTCAGTCTGTGCACGTTTTTCCCTAGTATTTTTTTCACATAACACATTGGCAGTTCTTTCAAAACGCTCCAAAAGCTTTTCAAATGCCCTTCTTTCAGGTTGCCGTCTCTCTGGAAACCGTTGTTGATACAGTCTTCTTGCTAACAGCGTATTCTTATCACTAGCTCCCAAAACAAAAATCATATCAACCATCTCGGCTTGCGAAAAATTCATTATTTACAATTTTAATTCAAGTTTTAAATCAATTTGCTATAAAATACACTAATTCATCACACAAATTAACAACTGACAATAAATAATGATGTTTCTGATGATCTTTATTATTTTTATATGCCACGCCTCGCCGTCACGGCCAACTAACAACAAAACTGGAAAGCCGTATAGCCTTTTTACAATAAAGAAAATGTTAAATTGTCGTTATTTCAAAAACTACAATTTTTTGGAATATACACTCTTATACAAAGTCACCCTTATTTTTAATGCTAAATAAGATAGAATTAAAAAAATAGGGGGTTTCCATTTAAAAAAAATGACTTTATAGGTTTTTTTGAATCTACTTTTTATTGTCCATTTTTGATCACCCTGTATGAATGTATTACAAAAATATCAATACAGCCCATTAGAGTAGGTCCCCATTTCCAAGGAAACCAACCATAAATAATTGACAAAGGCTTCGTTTAGAAAAGATTTCCACCTATGTTTTGGCCTGCAAACGTCATTTTTGACAAACAATTTAAAATTTGTCAAAAACGGTTAGACTTAGGTATAGGACATTATACATAAAATGTGTCTGAAATTGTATTTAGAATCTAAATATGTAATAATATATATGGTTTTCTATTTAAAATTACTTCTAACCTTTAAATAAAGGAGATATGGGACTTTGTCACACTAATGCGCCACCCTGTATATAAATGTATAACAGTAGACAGGCAACTTCTACCATCTTTGTTTTTCTTACTCGCCCACGTATAGGACGTGTTTTTTCACCACTATTTATGACAGCTCACGTATAGAACGCGTTTTTTTCTACCCCTATGTTTCTTTTCGGTGGTCTTTTTCAACCCTTGATGGGAATTTTAACCCTGATTAAAGCCTTTTTGATTTTTTTATCCCAACGTGTAGGAGTCATTTTTTATTAATTACTTAATTATTTTTTAACCCGGGGGAAATTCTCGAGCCTAATCTGTTGCCCTATAAGATGATCTTAAATCTGTATTCTGATAAGGGTGCGCAAATAATCATTAGATGTAAAAGATAGTTTATTTAATCTGTGTCTACTATTAACATTTATTAGAGCTTGTTTATCAGATATTTGAATGATATAAAACTCATTTGAAGGATTGATTAGGTAATAATTACGTGCGGGAAAAATTGTCTGTATTTCCCCATATTACTTTATTAGCGTATTTTTATCAAATGAGATTGTTATTAAAATTATTACATTTATTTTAATGCCTATCTACAGATTGTCTAACATACGAAATTTATTTATACATGGATTACGTGTTAACTTGTAAGGCACGTTTCGCTGAAAGGTACAATTGTATGCGCGCCCTAATATAATCTGCTAACTTATAAGATGATCTTAAATTCTGTATTCTGATAAATAGATTACAAGTTTTCATAATAAAATATTATTAGAGTCGATATGCCGTTTATTGTAAGTAATTGTTTCAATATATATATATATATATATATATATATATATATATATATATATATATATAGTATATAAAATGCGTGAGAGTGGACCTGCATTATTTGTTGTAATATGTGTTATTACACTTTCTTTTTAATTGCAGTTTGTAACCTTCTACCTACACAACCTTCAACTTATACACAAATTAATAACGACCTCCATTAGTTTATAACACTATTGCTTGGTACCGCATTTTTATTTACGTCGAACTCATATAAAGTTACTAACGTTTCATTTTAATGGGGCTATCAACTATTGAAAGGTCAACCGTTAAAATTGTGTTCCTAATTCCAAGGTTGTTAAAACACGTCAGGTGGTGTTTCGAAATGTTTATCTAGTGGACTCCTGTAAATCCATCATGCAATTAAAAGAAGAACAATAACGCCCTTGATATTAAAAAGATGATTAATACCTTTGTATTTCAATTTTAAAAAATCAAGCGCTGTATTATGATGGTCAATCAGCCCGGGCATGTAAAATAGACTTTTATAATTATGTCCATATAAACTTGTTAAAATAATATAAGAATAAAAAGTGTATTTAAAGCTTACTACCGAAGACTGTTCTGTAATAAAATGATAAAATGGTTCTTTTAAACAAAGGTCTTAGATTCTAAGTTGACGTGTATTTTTACATTTTAGTTAATTAAAATTATTTTACCAATGAAGTTAAACGACTGATCTAGTTTAACAATGAGTGTTTTATACCGTAATAAATATGTTACAAAAACGCTTAGCTAAAATAAAAAAAACGTTATTAAAATTATTACATTTCTTTTAATGCCAGTTTTGGCTTCGTATGTACAAATTATGTTATTATCACCTAACTTCACCTTCAGCAATAAGGTCATTCAGTATTGAAAGATAAACATCATACTTATTTACCTTGAGAAAGTCATCGGCCTTGAAGTTGGCCATGAAGTTAGCCTTGTGAATTTCAAAACAACTTAATTTGACCTTTGACCCTGTAAAATACTATAAAAGGGTACGCCAGGGTTTAGTTAATTTAGTTCTGCTCCGAAGAGCATCATATCGCTATGGAATCTTTAAACGTTAACCAAATTCTTGAGTTGTTCAGTGCTGGCGCGTTAACTGACGAGGGCTTGAAAAATGCCTATAATATTGTTACTTATAAGATGTTGTGTGACAATCACACTATCGATTTGACAAATGTTTATAATGATTTTGCGGAGGCTGCACAACGGGTTGGTGTAAGTATATGCTTGTTTTTTATTTTTAAGTTTAATTTTTTTTTATAGCCCTGCTCAGGTAAACATGGATGATGTGTTTGCTAATGATGAGATGATTGGAACTAGAGATGCGGAGGATCTGATAACGGTATGTCTTTTTAATTTTCTATTGTCTCACTTGCTGAATGAGTACATTACAGCAAAACCAAACGGGCTCAGGTTCCCAGCAGCAGGCCGGACCATCCTCAGGGTTCAATCATATAAATATAATAGGAGAGTCAGACAGTAAATTCATAAAAAAATTCAATACAACCTGTAAAACGCTACGAGTTAACTTCAATGACGATACGTGCAAGGATAATCCCTTAACATGGCTACAGGTAAAATATACCATTTACTAAAAATTTATCTAATACATATCTTTTTGTAGAGTGCATTCCAAGAACTGTATACATATATTGTAAAGGATGCGGATCCATCAGATCGTGTAGGGATCACGTTAAGAAATCCAAATTTTCCGGACAAACCAATCGGCCTGTCATTTAAAAGAGTGGACCAGTTGTCGGTAAAAATCCATCAGATCGTGTAGGGATCACGTTAAGAAATCCAAATTTTCCGGACAAACCAATCGGCCTGTCATTTAAAAGAGTGGACCAGTTGTCGGTAAAAGTGATAATGTCGCTGCTGGAAAAGGTAATGCAGAGTAATGCTAGTTTTTTCTCGAGCGACTTGTTAGTTTTAAACGTTGATAGAGTGTCGGTACCTGTAGGCTATGGACGCAAAAACTTAACAGGGTTAAAATTTGAAGGCTTTTGTAAAGCAAAAACAAAGGGTATTATTGTTGTACCATCAACAATTAACGATAATAATTGTTTAGCTCGCGCTCTAGTTATAGCTATTGCATTTAGAAGTAACGATACAATGCGTAGTAGTATAGTATTGCGCTATCCCTTACTTCAAGAACGAGCTGTACAACTCTGCCAAGACAGCGGGGTAGATATTAGTCAGGGCGGTAGTTACGAGCATATTCAGGCATTTCAAAATCATTTAGCTTCATATACCATTGTAGTTTATAATTCACGTGTAGGTGATTCAGTTTATTTTGAGGGCCCTAGGGAACCGGCTAGGGTAGTTTTAAATTTAATATTAGAAGACGAGCACTATAACGTCATCACCAGCCTAACTTCAGTATTTACATGCAGTTATTACTGTGAACAGTGCAAAAAACGTTGTAACGACAAAAAACGGCATATGAAATGTATGTACCAGTGGATCAGAAACCTATAGGTCATGGCCGTTAACAAGGCTCGACGTGACAGTGGTAATGTTAAACCATCTATGTTTATCTTTTACGATTTGGAGTGCATGCAAGAGAAGATGTGTGAGGGAACGAATGATCGATTTCTGAATAAGCCCAATCTATGCGTGGCCGCGAATGTTTGTTCCACTTGTATTCAACACATCGACGATTTGGCTGAGCGATGCTCGACGTGTAGCAAAAGAGTGCACATTTTCAGAGACGATCCTGTTCAATCATTTTTGTCATATGTTGCCGAGAGAGCGCGAAAATTTAAAGTTACATGCATCGCACATAACACGAAGTGGTACGACGGGTGTTTTGTGCTTAGATGCATGCTAGCTAAGAATAATCAATGGAGACCCTAAAGTCATTACCAATGGTCTAAAACTAATCTCCATTCAGTGCGACGATATTAGGTTTATTGATTCCCTTAATTTTATCCCGTCACCGGTCTCGGAATTTCCGAAAACTTTCTATTTCCCCGAGTCCAAGGGTTATTTCCTATATTTCTTCAACTCATCCGAGAATCAGAATTACGAGGGTCCATTGCCACCACTTGAATATTACTGTGCAGATCAGATGTCGGTGAGTGATCGGCAAAAACTTTTAGATAGGTACGCGGCCCAGAGTAATTATGTTTTCAAGATGAGTGAAGAGATTGAGAAATATTGTCTGATGGATGTTAAGATCCTCGTTAAAGGTTGTATTAGTTTCTTGTCCACGTTCAGGACTCAAAATAAAGTTGATCCGTTTGAGGAGGCTACTACGATTGCTAGCGCTTGCAATAAAGTGTTTCGCAGGCTTTTCCTCAAAGAAAACACAATAGGGCTCATTCCGAAAGGCGGTTATAGACGTGGCGACAACCAATCAAAGGTCGCAATACAATGGTTACGTTGGGTGGAACATTCACAGCAGGTGACTATACAGCACGCTGGGAAAGCTCGCGAGTTTAGAACACCTAAAGGTGTTAAGGTGGACGGGTATTGTGCTAAATCAAATACCGTTTTTGAATTTCTTGGCTGTTACTGGCACGGGTGCGAGGAATGTTTCCCCAATCAGGCAAATATTGACCCTAAGCTTGGTGCAAATACATCCATGCTTGCCCGAAACGAGAACACGGCGGCACGGTCCCAGTTTCTACGTGAGCGCGGGTATAATTTAGTTGAGATGAGTGAATGCGATTTTAAAAAACAAATACTTGCTAATGATGAGTTACGGGCATTCATACAGAATTTAGGTAATCAAGATGACGAACCCTTAAACCCACGTGACGCGTTTTACGGAGGTCGCACTAATGCTAGCAAGCTTTATCATGAATGTGACGGCATTAGCGAGAAAATAATGTATTATGACGTGTGCTCATTATACCCATATGTAAATAAATATTGTAAATATCCTGTAGGTCGTCCGAAAATTCATGTAGGTTTAGATTGTAAGAGCATTTCATTGGACACGGTGGAGGGTTTAATTAAATGTCGAGTACTACCGCCCTCTAATCCCTACCACCCTGTTTTGCTTCTAAAAATGCACGGCAAGCTAATGTTTGTGTTATGTAGGACTCGTGGCGCTGAGTTAAATCAAGGGGAGTATGAGCATAATGAGACCGAGCGCAGTTTCGTTGGAACGTTTGTAGCTGACAAGCTGCGTAAGGCTATCTCTAAAAACTATAAATTTTTAAATGTTTTTGAAGTTTATGAGGTAATCACTTATAATAAAGCCACAAAACAGGTTGGGTTATTTAGCCGGTACATCGATAATTTCCTGAAACTCAAGCAGGAATGTTCAGGATGGCCTAGCCATTGCACGTCAGAAGCCACGAAATTGAGTTACATAGTGGAATGTTATGAGGAGGGGATTCAATTAGACGCGAATAATATTAAGAAAAACCCCGGTTTAAGGTACCTGGCTAAACTTATACTGAATTATTTTTGGGGTAAGATTGGTCAACTTTAAAATTTAACCCAGTGCAGTATTGTATCTGAGCCAAAGGACTTTTTCAAACTGTTTACCGATCCATTGGTTCAGGTACAATCCATAATACCTATTAGTGATAATGCGGTAATGGTAAATTGGGATGGACCTGAGGGTGAAGTTGATTCCCAAAAAACTATTAATGTGTCCGTAGCCGCTTACACGACAGCTCATGCACGTTTAGAATTATATAGTTACCTGGAAAAACTAGACCCGCGTTCTGTATTATGATACAGACAGTGTCATATTTGTCGCTATATCCGACGACTAGAATCCAGCTTGCGGAGATTTCCTTGGCCAGATGACCGACGAATTGGAAGCGTACGATGAAGGAAGTTATATAGCCGAACAGACAAGTGAACAGACAATTAAATCAGTGTGTAAATTGAAGGTTATTACCTTAAACTATAAAAACTCACGCGTTATAAACTTTGACGCGACGAAAGATATGGTGCTTAGCAATAGTAAAGACTCTCTTTTTGTATATAATGATAGAAAAATAGTTCGAGACAGGTGCTACAATGTGTTAAGTAGGCCTGAATCTAAACAATATAGAATAAGCTACTCTAAGTGGCGGAGAATTGAGAACTTTGATACTCTTCCATTTGGGTATAAGAACTAAATAATAAAACAGATAAGCAGAAATAATTATTTATTTATAAACCCCAACGCCTTGTCTTGATTCATTCTACAGCTCTGCGTTTTCGTTTTTTCATGTTTGCGCATTTGTATGCTAGTGATTTTTTCTTGTTGGCTAATTTTCGTTTTCGATTTTCGTGTTTCCGAATTTGCGTATTTGCGATTTTTAGTGATTTCATATTTGCTTGTTTTCGTCAAGACTTGCACCTTGTTTTTGAAATAGACAAATGCCTTGCGGACAAATAGCTGTGTTTGCGAGTTTTCGTTTTTTCGTGTTAGCGATTTTTCGTTTTTCGTGATCACGAATTTTCGATTTCATTTTTCAAGAACCTCTTTATTAGAAATACAACGTTTTCTCGTATAGGTAAAAGATCACCCAATAGCATATGACCATTTTAAAGCAATAGGATCGATAATTTTAATAATAATAATATCTTATTAGGGTTATTATGCAATTTCCAACATTGTATGCGTGTGCGTTTGCCTAACCTCCAGGGGTACTGCTCTTAATATAGCCAAAATGACCTTAATTAGGGTTAAATCTGACCATCAAAAATCATCCTAAGACCAATTCCTGGTCCAAGACCTAGCCCCAGCCCCAAGTACAAGACCAGCTCCAGGTCCAAGAGCAACCCCAAGACCTAGCACATTTCCAAGACCTCGCTCAAGTCCAAGACCTGCTCTAGGACCAGGCCCCTGTCCAACACCAAGCCCAAGGCCTACATGGGCCACTCACGTGAGCAAGTACAAAATTGCTGTCAAAAAGACTCTTAATACAACATTGAAATTCCATCAAGGGTTGACCCCGAAAAGAAACCATAAGGGTGGAAAAAACGCGTCCTACACGTGGACAAATAAAAAACAATTAGGGATGAAAAAGGCCTCCGAAAAGAAACCATGGGGGTGGAAAATACGGTCTCACACGTGGACGACCGTGGGAAATCCCAAGGTCAAATGACGTCAGTAGTAAGGGGCACTTGCGTCGCCATCTTGGATTTTCTGGAGAAAATCCACATTTCACTTTTTTGTGCACCCACGTGAGGGACCGTATTTTTCACCCTTTCTTTTCGAGGGTCAACCCTAATTTTTTACACACCCACGTGTGAGACCATATTTTCAACCCCTGCTAAAATTTTTATCCCTAATTATTTTTTACACACCGACGTGTAGGACGTGTCTTTTCAACCCTAATTATTTTTACTCGCTCACGTGTGAGACCGTATTTTCTACCCTATGGTTTCTTTTCGAGGGTCAATCCTAATTAGAGCCTTTTTGACAGTAATTTTGTACTTGCTCACGTGAGGGGCTGGGGTTAGTCCTGCTGCTGGGTGGCTGGACCTGGAGCTGGTCTTAGGGTTATTTTGATGGTCATCTAATTAAGGTCCTTTTGGTTGTATTAAGAGCAGTACCCCTGGAGGTTAGGCAAACGCACACGCATACAATGTTGGAAATTGCATAATTAATAAGATATTATTAAAATTATCTATCCTATTGTTTTAAAATGGTCAAATGCTATTAGATGATCTTTTACCTATGCGAGAAAACGTTGTATTTCTAATAAGGAGGTTCTTGTAAGACACGTGTAGGGTTTCGCAACTTGTTCTTGGGCCTTCGCCCCCCAGGCCGGAGATGGCATAGGGACCTTAACCATATAAGACAAGTGTAGAGCTTAACCCCTATCGTGGCCCCCGTGGTGCAATTGTATGCGGGTTCTAACTTAATCTTACAGCTGTAGGCCTTCGCCCCATCATACAAAATTGTATTCTAATAAGGAGGTTCTTGTAAGACAGGACTTGTATCAGGGTCTGCGCCCTGACCTCTTTGAGTTAGAATTGATTTTAGCGCCATCTAGTGGCGTATAGACCAATGAACATTTTCTATAATAGAAGCTGATAATTACCACCTCTCTCTTGCTCTATCTTGTTTCTCTCTCACCATCTCTCTTTCGGCTCTTTCTCACGCCCACAAACAAATCAATTAATTAATCAATCTAAAACAACACACGCTCGATCACCAGATCAATCTCAATCAATCAATCAACCGAAATTATGTCTTACAGTTTGAGGAAACCAGATTACAGGTCAAACTGAATACATTAAAGTCTAAGACGTGAAATAATAAATAATTTCTACCCTAATGCAATGATGCTTTATGTATAGGCAGATTGTCTAAACAGTCACCACCTATACATTCGGAACAGCATATCTGATTTATTTCATGTTCAATTACATACACACAAAACTGTTTCATTGTAACGTGTTCATTAACAGTTGTAAAAAAAACCATTCAAAAAAAGACTGGAAAGTAATAATTACTTATATATAACGTAGAGTTAAATTAAAATTAACGTGTTTTTAAGAGTATCAAACTGATATAATGGAAATAAAAGGCAAAAGGTTTTAATGGTTTATTATTATAAGTGAATTAACAATAACTACAAGTTTAAAATCAACGAATACGTACCAACTATCTGTAGAGTTCATCTTATGACGTCATCCTATAAGAGTAATAATACATTTCAAAATCTTTATCAACATCTTTGTTAGCAATATCAGGTAAAAAACATATATTAAAAATAATACGCTTACCTTTAGAAGTGTTTTTTTCCTTCAGCTGTACCATACGTTATACGTTGAACTGAAATATTTTTTATACAACGTGCCCACATATAATCACACTAAACACGATTTGTGAAATGGTTGGATATAAACTGACTATTACATTCCGATCATTAACTAATTTAGAAAGTAATACACAAAACCTGAATACTGCTGCTCGTATTTTCTCTTTCTCTTAAAAATAATGAATAACAAATCGGTTTGAAAAATATTCATATTGTACCTACGGACACACAAATTGTTTTTTATTAAAAAAACCACATTAAAAGTTGAAATGTAATTACGTGTGACCGAACGTCCTAGTCGTTATTGAAAATTCTCAAACGTCTATGTACAGTATACACTGCAATAACAAATATAATTCAACTCATTACTTTAAAATAAATGTGTAATTAAGAGTTGGTTGGTATACATCAGAATGTTATTTGTTAACATGCAATTTAAACACGCGTTGAATAAGCGGTCTTGCTCGCTTATATGTTTTATTTACACAGACCTCTTGAGATTTTTATGTCAAGGGCCCGCGACAAGGGGAAAGGCCCGAGCGCAAGTTCCTAGGAACTGTATGAAGTTTTGAAAATATACAGCTACGTGGAACTATGATCAATCTCTATTACAGAAAAAATGTCTGTTAGCTCATACACCACTAGATGGCGCCACAAACAAGCTCAAACTTCCAGCTAACCGGACCCGATAGACGTGAGAGACGAAAGGGGCAAGAGAAACGCGGAGATGGGAGAGACGAAAGCCGCGTTTAAGTTCCAACGCTTTTGTTTTTGTATTAAATCCAATAAGATTGATAGAAACTGGCTTCTTAAATATACAAATTATAAACAAACCCGAAAGTCCATTCCGAAAACAAGATTATTAATAAAAAATGGAAAGAAAACTTAGCGTTTGAAAAATATATTTAAACAATACATAATTTATTTATTTAATTTAATTACATTCTTATCAGTCTTCTCCTTTTTACCACTGTAATTCGTCACTATCGTCATGGTCTTGAGATTTGTCTTTTACCTCTATCTCATCAGTCTTCTTCTTCTGTGAATCATCATTATCATCATGAGTGTGAGATACATTCTCCTCATCCACTTCATTGTTTTCATTATCAGCTTGAACCGTTATACTGCAGTAGTTTACTAACAAATCCCTGAAATCTCTAATGTCCTCTGATTTTGGTTCATAAACAGGAGAATACATTATAATAATAATGCTTACTCGCTGACGAGAGAGAGAGAGACAGGAGAAGTGTGAGAAACGAGAACGGCGAGAGAGAGAGAGAGAGATAGAGAGGCGAGAGAGACAAGAAGCGCACGAGAGAGAAAAGACGAGATGTTTAAACTAATGGAAATACCACATTTAATGAAGTTCTCTTGCTATGATAGATGTTGCGGGGCCTGTAAAAAACTTTAGAAAATACGAAAAATGTAAATTTCCTTCAACAAGACATGGATAAATTAACGAAGCTTCTATGTAAAAATTAAACGTATTATAAAGTCTAGAGACTGTAGGAAATTGGAGCGATTATCCGAGGGGACAGAATTAGTTATAATAGGTATTAATCCGATAACCACGAGAAATAAATTACATAACGTATTAATTATTTCGACGATCTGGATACGTTATGTATATCTAATTATTGACTAGAAAGAGAATTGGAAGAACGAAGTATACATTTAAATTATAAAATTAAAATTAAATTGGATGCACTAAAGCATACGCCTATTAGACATAAAGAGAGAATTGTAATTTGTGTATAAAAATGTTACCTATCTTTTGTGTAAAAAATAAAAGTGATGTAAAACTTGTTTATTTGATTTTATTTAAATTATATTGGAGGGATGGGTGTAAGTACTCAACAATGTTCGGATAGGATCGGTCATATTCGGGTGTCGAGGAGTTGGGTCGCACTAACTATAGCACGGTTAATGCGATTCGTACCTACATGAAAACATTGCATCGCTAAATTTTACCTGTGTATATAGTCTCCAGCGAGTAAGCATTATTACTATAATGTATTCTCCTGTTTATGAACCAACATCAGAAGACATTAGAGATTTCAGGGATTTGTTAGTAAACTACTACAGTATAACGGTTCAAGCTGATGATGAAAACAATGAAGTGGACGAGGAGAATGTATCTCACACTCATGATGATAATGATGATTCACAGAAGAAGAAGACTGAGGGAAAGGACGAATCTCAAGACCATGACGATAGTGACGAATTACAGTCGTAAAAAGGAGAAGACTGATAAGAATGTAATTAAATTAAATAAATAAATGATGTATTGTTTAAATATATTTTTTAAACGCTAAGTTTGCTTTCAATTTTTTATTAATAATCATTTAATACAAAAACAAAAGCGTTGGAACTTAAACGTGGCTTTCGTCTCTCCCATCTCCGCGTTTCTCTTGCCCCTTTCGTCTCTCACGTCTATCGTGTCCGGTTAGCTGGAAGTTTGAGCTTGTTTGTGGCGCCATCTAGTGGTGTATGAGCTAACAGACGTAATAGAGATTGATCATAGTTCTACGTAGCTGTATATTTTCAAAACTTCATACAGTTCCTAGGAACTTGCGCTCGGGTCTTTCCCCTTGTCGCGGGCCCTTGACATAAAAATATCAAGAGGTAGGCCTGTGTAAATAAAACATATAAGCGAGCAAGACCGCTTATTCAACGCGTGTTTAAATTGCATGTTAACAAATAACATTCTGATGTATACCAATCAGCTCTTAATTACACATTTATTTTAAAGTAATGAGTTGAATTATATTTGTTATTGCAGTGTATACTGTACCTAGATGTTTGAGCATTTTCAATAACGACTAGGACGTTCGGTCTTGTTTTATAAAAATCTAAGGTTTTTTAAAAGGACACAACCTTTTTTTTTTGATAGAAGTCATTTTCAGATACATCTTGAATCTATTTATTTCGCTATTTAAATGGATGTAATTAAAGCATTCTTATGTATCTGGTTTGATTGATTGTTCTGAAGGTCATTTCATCAAAACGAGATTATGTTTTACCAAAATTGAAAATGCAATGGCATCCATTTTTATATCAAAATGATCACTAATAGAAATGTGATAATTTTAATAACAATCATGGTAATAAAAATTTAAAACCATATGTTTCACACGTAATTACATTTCAACTCTTAATGTGGTTTTTTTTATAAAAAACAATTTGTGTGTCCGTATGTACAATATGAATATTTTTCAAACCGATTTGTTATTAATTATTTTTAAGAGAAAGGGAAAATACGAGCAGCAGTATTCAGGTTTTGTGTATTACTTTCTAAATTAGTTAATGATCGGAATGTAATAGCCAGTTTATATCTAACCATTTCACAAATCGTGTTTAGTGTGATTATATGTGGGCACGGTGTAAAAAAAATATTTCAGTTCAACGTATGGTACAGCTGAAGGAAAAAACACTTCTAAAGGTAAGCGTATTATCTTTAATTTATGTTTTTTACCTGATATTGCTAACAAAAATGTCGATAAAGGTTTTTAAAATGTTTTATTACTCTTATAGGATGACGTCATAAGATGAGCTCTACAGATAGTTGGTACGTATTCGTTGATATTAAACTTGTAGTTATTGTTAATTCACTTATAATAATAAACCATTAAAACCTTTTGCCTTTTATTTCCATTATATCAGTTTGATATTCTTAAAAACACGTTAATTTTAATTTAACTCTATGTTATATATCAGTAATTATTACTTTCCAGTCTTTTTTTTAATGGTTTTTTTTTCAAATGTTAATGAACACGTTACAATGAAACAGTTTTGTGTGTATGTAATTGAACATGCAAATAAATCAGATATGATGTTCCGAATGTATAGGCGGTGACTGTTTAGCAATCTGCCTATACATAAAGCATCATTGCATTAGGGTAGAAATTATTTATTATTTCACGTCTTAGACTTTAATGTATTCAGTTTGAACTGTAATCTGGTTTCCGCAAACTGTAAGGCATAATTTCGGTTGACTGATTGATTGAGATTGATCTGGTGATCGAGCGTGATTTGTTTTAGATTGATTAATTAATTGATTTGTTTGTGGGCGTGAGAAAGAGCCGAAAGAAAATACATGGTCAATTTAAAACCATATGTTTCACACGTAATTACATTTCAACTCTTAATGTGGTTTTTTTAATGAAAAACAATTTGTGTGTCCGTAGGTACAATATGAATATTTTTCAAACCGATTTGTTATTCATTATTTTTAAGAGAAAGAGAAAATACGAGCAGCAGTATTCAGGTTTTGTGTATTACTTTCTAAATTAGTTAATGATCGGAATGTAATAGCCAGTTTATATCCAACCATTTCACAAATCGTGTTTACTGTGATTATATGTGGGCACGTTGTATAAAAAATATTTCAGTTCAACGTATAACGTATGGTACAGCTGAAGGAAAAAACACTTCTAAAGGTAAGCGTATTATTTTTAATATATGTTTTTTACCTGATATTGCTAACAAAGATGTTGATAAAGATTTTGAAATGTATTATTACTCTTATAGGATGACGTCATAAGATGAACTCTACAGATAGTTAGTACGTATTCGTTGATTTTAAACTTGTAGTTATTGTTAATTCACTTATAATAATAAACCATTAAAACCTTTTGCCTTTTATTTCCATTATATCAGTTTGATACTCTTAAAAACACGTTAATTTTAATTTAACTCTACGTTATATATAAGTAATTATTACTTTCCAGTCTTTTTTTGAATGGTTTTTTTACAACTGTTAATGAACACGTTACAATGAAACAGTTTTGTGTATATGTAATTGAACATGAAATAAATCAGATATGCTGTTCCGAATGTATAGGTGGTGACTGTTTAGACAATCTGCCTATACATAAAGCATCATTGCATTAGGGTAGAAATTATTTATTATTTCACGTCTTAGACTTTAATGTATTCAGTTTGACCTGTAATCTGGTTTCCGCAAACTGTAAGACATAATTTCGGTTGATTGATTGATTGAGATTGATCTGGTGATCGAGCGTGTGTTGTTTTAGATTGATTAATTAATTGATTTGTTTGTGGTCGTGAGAAAGAGCCGAAAGAGAGATGGTGAGAGAGAAACAAGATAGAGCGAGAGAGGTGTACATTATCAGCTTCTATTACAGAAAATGTTCATTGGTCTATACGCCACTAGATGGCGCTAAAATCAATTTTAACTCAAAGAGGTCAGGGCGCAGACCCTGATACAAGTCCTGTCTTACAAGAACCTCCTTATTAGAATACAATTTTGTATGATGGGGCGAAGGCCTACAGCTGTAAGATTAAGTTAGAACCCGCATACAATTGCACTAAGGGGACCACGATAGGGGTTAAGCTCTGCACTTGTCTTATAAGGTTAAGGCCCGAGAACAAGTTGCAAAGCCCTACACGTGTCTTACAAGAACCTCCTTATTAGAAATACAACGTTTTCTCGTACAGCATTTGACCATTTTAAAACAATAGGATCGATAATTTTAATAATATCTTATTAATTATGCAATTTCCAACATTGTATGCGTGTGCGTTTGCCTAACCTCCAGGGGTAATGCTCTTAATACTACCAAAAGGACCTTAATTAGATGACCATCAAAATAACCCTAAGACCAGCTCCAGGTCCAGCCACCCAGCAGCAGGACTAACCCCAGCCCCTCACGTGAGCAAGTACAATATTACTGTCAAAAAGGCTCTAATTAGAGTTGACTCTCGAAAAGAAACCATAGGGTAGAAAATACGATCTCACACGTGAGCGAGTAAAAATAATTAGGGTTGAAAAAACACGTCCTACACGTGGGTGTGTAAAAAATAATTAGGGATAAAAATTTCAGCAGGGGTTGAAAATACGGTCTCACACGTGGGTGTGTAAAAAATTAGGGTTGACCCTCGAAAAGAGAGGGTGAAAACTACGGTCCCTCACGTGGGTGTACAAAAAAGTGACGTCACAAAAGTGAAATGCGAGGTGCCGCGGTTCTACTGATAACATTAGCGTCGGCTACTAGACTTTTAAAAAAAATTGAAATCTTAAAATATAATTCTGGTTCCATTATTTCTTTCTACGCATAATTACCTTCATATCAAAAAAAAAATCATCGAAATCCGTCAAGAGGTTGTCTCGCAATGTGCGTAAACTGAATGACCCGATCATCGTAATGTATAGGATTATTATTGAAAATAATTACAAGGGTTATACAGAAATCTAAGTTTACATTAATTTTAAGTATGTAAACGTGAACGCACTAACCAAATCATTTTTCACGAGAAGTGGAAAAAAAGTGCAATTGTTAACAACGGCACATTTATCATGTTACAACCCATCATTCAAAGAAAACTAAATAACGTTATTTACATATTTTTGACTTTTTTAACGTTATTAGGTACAAAAAATATTGTACCGAACTCTTTCGCAAAAAATATTTTCCACATTCGCATCCGGCTATCGTGCTGCAAACAAAGTGCTCTTGCGGGAAAATTAACTTTCCGAACTAGTTTGGTAAATAACTATTCTGGGTCTGTTATAAAGTACTTTCTCTGTTTCGGGATTAGAATGCAAAATTTTCGCACGCATTTTGATATTAGCATGAAACTCAATTCTTAAACCATTTTTAGTGCCTTTTTTTCAAAAGTTTGTGTTAATTTGATAGATTGATGTAAAGAAAGTCAATTTACTTATCAACTTTACTTTAATAACATTAAATTAGGATACAGGGTTACAATTGTAATAAATTGTAATTGTAACAGACGCATTTGAAGTTGCATTAATTTAAATAGCAGAACATACTGCTGAGAATTCAACTCATTCATGTTCTCCTTGTTAGTTGATTCGTTACGGTCTGTATTAGCACAAACGCTAGAGAGTTCAGCTGTAGAAGTTGCTCCACGAGCTGAAAGCATTTCTGGGACTTCAATTTTCTTATTTGTGGACACTTTTATGCAGCCTTTTGCTACAATGGAGCTTTTCCATCCGCGATATTGCTTCACTGTGACTAAATCACCCCCACTGTTCGCCAAATGCGACAACGAGGACCGCCGGAAACAATGTCCAAAGAAGATAATAGGTTCTGGTAGGTGAAGCTATTTAGCAATAATCCTTGGCATTTCGCACATTTTATTTTTACCAATTGGTTGTTGTGTGCAAGGGCCATTTTTGTAGTATATAAAAAATCTTTGGTGTTTAATATGAGTTAGTCTCAAGTTATAATATTTTTTTGATTAGATTTATTCAGTTGTCGTTTCTTATTACAAACGATCTTGGGAGATTGGTTTTAATTTTTTGGATTGTAACAAAAATTGATTCATTTTTATATTCAATATCATCAAATTTGATATTAGTCAGCTCCTGACGTCTGTAGGCGCCCGAGTAATCCATAATTACAATCATCTAAAAACTGCATTGTTGTATTGTAGGTCACAAAATATCATTAACTCACCTTTATTGCAAAATAGTCTATGTCGGGTGCACCATTAATAAATTTTTCTATTTCCCTATATTCTAGTATTTTTGATATATTGGGCACAAACCCTACCGATAATCGTTTAAGAAATGCTCGAAGTTTCATGAATTTTGATATATGCACGTTTATTCGTTTATTTGTTCATGACACTATCCGCAACTGTGCGCAGTTCAGGTGGCGTTAAACTTATTTCCGAGGTTGACATTGTGCTCTTCTATTTATTGAAATCTAATTGACTAATTATGAAAACGTAAAGTTTGTGATACTTACGTCTCAAATCTAACATTAATACCGTAGTCAATCAATAACACGTTATTAGAAAATTAAATATAAATGTATTAGTTGCTACCGAATCAAACTAACTCACTATTACCAACTATTCCGATAATATACTATTTCGATATATCGTGATGTAGTATTAGCTTCTAAAAGTTTACACAATATGTGCTAAAATAATATATTACATAACGAAGGTGTTATGATGCCAACTACGCACCTGTGGGTAATTCGAACAAGTACGAAATTGGCCGCCCTCACACCAATGTGTGTGTGTGTGTGTGTGTGTGTGTGTGTGTGTGTGTGTGTGTGTGTGTGTGTGTGTGTGTGTGTGTTGTGTGTGTGTGTGTGTGTGTGTGTGTGTGTGTGTGTGTGTGTGTGTGTGTGTGTGTTGTATGTGTGTGTGTGTTGTGTGTGTGTGTGTGTGTGTGTGTGTGTGTGTGTGTGTGTGTGTGTGTGTGTGTGTGTGTGTGTGTGTGTGTGTGTGTGTGTGTGTGTGTGTGTGTGTGTGTGTGTGTGTGTGTGTGTGTGTGTGTGTTTGTGTGTGGCCACCCAAGCATTGTACTATACTTTTTCTATGAGTGTTTGGACATTATAAAAGTATACCACTTTTTTACTCTGCCACGTAACCGGACTGCCAATTAAAGCCTGTAAGTGATCTTTTTTAAGGTACTCAATTCATATATAGTATCTATGACAAACTCAAGGTAAGTTTTTTGATTTTATTAAGAAAAAGGTTTCCACTCAACATTCCCGTATACATACCATAAAAGTGCTAGCATACTTACGAAATTACATAATAAAACAGTAGAAGGGGCCCACTTTTTGATCCGCGCCAACTGTAGCTTTCTATCCCAGCCCCTAGAGGGTAGTCAACCACAGACCAGTTTAATGTAACATAGTTTTCGGTTTCTTTTCAACCTTATTTGCAACCCCTCGATAAGGTATTTATGATCAGCACACCCTAATTAGGGCCCTTTTGGTAGTATTAAGAGCTTTTCTAAGGTTCATAATCATGACGTCCTAATTAGAAGTGATGGGTGAAGGAGAAGTTCATCTTAATTTATCTGTTACTAGGTTATGTTCCCTGCACCCGACACTCAGAGTTAGTACTCTCCCTAAACGTAAGGGTACCCGCGTGGAAAAACAGTCGATCATCAGCAAATATATCAATCAAATCATACCTTACAGCTTGCAAAATTCTACTTTCGATTCAAAAATAATTGTTTGGTTTGACTTATAGCATGCAAAAACCAGCTTTCAATTCAAACACACTGGTTTGGTTTGACTTACAGCTTGCAAGAACCAACATTCAATTCTAAAATACCTGTTTAATCTAAAAGCTGTCGAAAAAAACCAACTTTCAATTCAAAA
>JARFJB010000239.1:132500-167500 GCA_036346205.1 Vesta saturnalis
CAGACACAGACACACAGACACACAGACACAGACACAGACACACAGACACAGACACACAGACACAGAACACAGACACAGACACACAGACACACAGACACAGACACACAGACACAGACACACAGACACAGACACACAGACACAGACACACAGACACAGACACACAGACACACAGACACACAGACACAGACACAGACACACAGACACAGACACACAGACACAGACACACAGACACAGACACACAGACACAGACACACAGACACAGACACAGACACACAGACACAGACACACAGACACAGACACAGACACACAGACACAGACACACAGACACAGACACACAGACACAGACACAGACACGACACGACACAGACACACAGACACACAGACACACAGACACAGACCACAGACACAGACACACAGACACAGCACACACAGACACAGACACACAGAACACAGCACGACACAGACACAGACACAGACACAGACACAGACACAGACACAGACACACACACAGACACACAGACACAACACACAGACACAGACACACAGACACAGACACACACACAACACACAGACACAGACACAACACAGACACAGACACACAGACACAGACACAGACACAGACACAGACACAGACAGACACAGACACAGACACACACAGCACACAGACACACAGACACACAGACACACAGACACAGAACACAGACACAACGACACAGACACAGACACAGACACAGACACAGAACACAGACACACAGACACAGACACACAGACACAGACACACAGACACAGACACAGACACAGACACACAGACACAGACACACAGACACAGACACACAACACAGCACACACAGACACAGACACAGCACACACACACACGACACAGACACACAGACACAGACACAAGACACAGACACAAGACACAGACACACAGACACACAGACACACAGACAAACACACAGACACAGACACACAGACACAGACACACGACACAGACACACGACACAGACACACAGACACAGACACACAGACACACAGACACACAGACACAGACACACAGACCACAGACACAGACACACACAACACACAGACACAGACACAGACACAGACACAACACAGACACAGCACACAGACACACAGACACAGACACACAGACACAGAACACACAGCACAAACAGACACAACACACAGACACAACACACAGACACAGCACGACACAGACACAGACACACACACAGACACACAGATACAGACACAGACAGACACAACACAGACACGCACAGACACAGACACAGACACAGACAAGACACACACACAGACACACGACACAGACACACAGACACAGACACACAGACATAGACACAGACACAGACACAGACACAAACAATACACAGACACACAACACAGACACAGACACAACACAGACACAGACACACAGACACAGACACAGACACAGACCACACACAACACACACACACACAACACACACACAACACACACACAGATACAGACACAGACACACACACACACACACACACACACACACTCACACACCACACACACACACGACACGCACACACGCACACTACACAGCACACACACACCCAATAACCTAAAACCTGGCGTTGATTATTATAAGGTAATATTGTACATACATTAACCTAACCTATAATTTTGCATGTATTAATCTAACCTAATATTGTACATATATTTACTTAACCTACAATTGTTCGCATATTGGCAGCAATGTCGAAGGCTATCTCATAAGACAGGTATATGAGCGTGTGCGCCTGCGTGCGTGTGTGTGCGTGCGTGTGTTTTCGTGCGTGCTGGTGTGTATGCGTGTCTGTGTGTGTGTGTGTGTGTGTGTGCGTGCGTTTGTGCGTGCGTGGGTGAGTGCATGCGTGCGTGTGTGTGTCTGAGTGTGTGTGTGTGTGTGTGTGTGTGTGTGTGTGTGTGTGCGTCTGTGTGTGTGTGTGTTTTTTAAGGTTGGTTTTTTCACGCTGGAAACTAACTTAAGCCGATGTTTTTTATTGATGGTTAGTTTTGCAAGATGTAAGTTAAATCAATTTGTGAGTGTGAGTGTGTGTACGCGTGCGTGTGCGCGTGCGTATGCGTGTGCGTGTGCGTGTGCGTGTGGGTGCGTGTGCGTGTGGTGCTGTGTGCGTGGTGTGCGTGTGTGTGTGTGTGCGTGTGCGTGGTGCGTGTGCGTATGCGTTGCGTGCGTGTGCGTGTGTGCGGTGCGTGTGCTGTGCGTATGCGTGTCGTAGCGTGTGTACGTGTCGTGTGCGTGTGCGTGTGTGTGAACACGTGCGTGTGCGTGTGCGCGTGCGTATGCGTGTGCGTGTGCGTGTGTGTGTTGCGTGTGCGTGGTGCGCGTGTGTGTGTGCTGTGGTCGTGTGTGGTGCGTGTGGTGTGTGTGTGGTGTGCGTGCTGTCTGTGTGTGTGTGTGGTGTGCGTGTGCGTGTCGTCGTGTGTGCGTGTGCGTGTGCGTGTGCGTGTGTCGTGTGCGTGTGCGTGTGCGTGTGGTGTGCGTGTGGTGTGCGTGTGTGTGTGTGTGTGCGTGTGCGTGTGCGTGTGGTGCGTGTGCTGTGCGTGCGTATGCGTATGTGAATGTGTGTGCTGTGCTGTGCGTTGAGGTGTGCGTGTGCGTGCGTGTGCCTGTGGTGTGCGTGTGCGTGTGGGTGCGTGTGCGTGTGTGTGCGTGTGCGTGTTGTGTCGTGTGCGTGTGTGTGCGTGTGCGTGGTGTCGTGTGTGTGTGCGTGTGTCGTGTGCGTTTGAGTGTGGTGTCGTGTGTGTGCGTGTGTGTGGTGTGCGTGTGCGTATGCGTGTACGTGTGCGTCTGTGTACGTGTGCGTGTGTGTGCGTGTGCGTGTGTGTGAACACGCGCGTGTGCGTGTGCGTGTGCGTGGCGCGTGTGTGTGTGCGTGTGCGTGTGCGTCTGCGCGTGCGTGTGCGTGTGTGTGCGTTTGCGTGTGTGTGCGTGTGCGTGTTCGTGTGCGTGTGTGTGCGTGTGCGTGTGCGAGTGTGTGCGTGTGGGTGTGTGTGTACGAGTGCGTGTGCGTGTGCGTTTACGTGTGCGTGTGCGTGTGGGTGTGCGTCTGCGTGTGTGTGTGCGTGTGCGTGTGCGTGTGTGCGTGTGCGTGTGCGTGTGCGTGTGCGTGTGCGTGTGCGTGTGCGTGTGCGTGTATGTGTGCGTATTCGTGTGCGTATGCATGTGAATGTGTGTGCCAGTGCGTGTGCGTGAGTGTGTGCTTGTGCGTGTGTGTGTACCTGTGCGTGTGCGTGTGCGTGTGAGTGTGCGTGTGCGTGTGCGTGTGCGAGTGCGTGTGCGTGTGATAACTCCAGAACAGCAACAGTGCCGTACTTCAATTTTCTTATTTAAGCTTGTTTCCATTTCTCCTAGAGCTGATTAGATTTTGTGAGAAATTCAGCGACGGAGAGGGGAGGTTTTATTTTTATCAAATATTTCTGAAACAACTGTATATTTCAAAAATATAAAAATACCAATACATAGACCTTAAGCATTAATTGATTATGTTTTATGCAATTTTTTGATATGACGCATAATATAGGGGCAAAAAATTGTATTTACGGGTTAGCTCGAATTTTTACTTTCTTGCTAAACAAGAACGCATTGCGGTCGAAAAAAATAAGTTGTGTTATTTTGATGTTTTACTACTCCCGAAAAAAAAATGTTTAATGTCTGTGCCTGCGGAAAATATACGGACGATTTTGATGAAATTAGGCGTGAAGGCTTACGCGACAATTATGTCGACAAAAAAAGCTTTTAAACGCAATAGGTATTCCGGGGTGAAAATAAGGGTGTTATTTTGGAGGCAAGTTTTCAAGTTTTAACATAGAAGAATGAAACTCAAGTCACCAATAACTCTCATGAAATGCAATGTTTTGCAATTTTTGAAACTTTCAAGTTTGAACATAGCCGCAGTTACAGTCACATATACTTTTTTTTTTTACGAACTTGGGATTTTGCACATTTGCACTAATGAAATGATATTATCCTCATGAAAACACTACTTCCAGATTTTGCGGAAATTGAAAACATTCCTCGTATTGATGGTATAACATACACATATTTTTACTTTATGTGAAAGGGAGCGAAATTTGCTTTAAAATGATCTGAAACAATCCATAGTTATCTTGAAAGATAAGCGAGATATCTATTTTTAACTTTTAACCTACGTATACATATGTAAGTCTATAAGGTTATGCAATCGACATTTTTGTCACTATCGCTACTTTGACTTATTCGCTTATTTTACAACTTTTGGCCAAGTTTCGTCAAGATCGGCCATGATGTCTGGTTGTCTCGGTGAGGGGGGTTTATTAGGGTCGGTGTTTGGTTTTTATTCAATATTTCTAAAACAGCAGAATATTTCAAAGATATAAAAATACCCCATATATTTTTTAGTATTTTGCAAGAAAGTCCTGTAATGCACTAGCATTCACCTAGTTTCAATATCTGGATAACGGTTAATTTTATTAAAAAAATGTACATACATATTTTTTAAAGAAAATTTTATTTTACGTAACTTCTTTATACCGCTTTTTAATATAAAGCAAACTAGATTTCAAAATTAATCAAATATGATTGAAAATGTTTAAATTGTATTATAGGTATTTTATAGAAGCGAGAGGCTTTGGAAGTTAGTAGTCTTTTAAGGTCCATCTGACATAAATTATTGTTTTTGTTTTTATAATGTTGCCTATTTTCATTATGAATGTATTCAAAAAGGAAATGTATAATTAACCTAAAAAAATTATTATTAAAGTTCTTACATTTCTTTTTATAACAGTCAAAAAGTCTATTGGTCATATACCTACATACGTTAAAAAGTAACGTGTGAATGAAGTATTGAAGTTTGAATCACCTAAAATAATTCGCCACGGTGACTAACTGGTTATTAAATCAAATAAGTAATACTATTAAAGTTCCTTTGAATATCATAAATCACATACTTTATTTTATAATGTAACATTAGGTATATTCAGGTTTTTAACTAGAACAGAATATGTAGTAATGTCCGTTATTCAAACACAAAATACTAACTATACAAACACTTCTTCAAACTACTTTCATTTACGGTAAGATACGGTGATGTTAAAGTTAAGGTTTAATAACACTTTCTATTTGAGATGTACTGTCTCATAGTTCCAAAACAAAAAATAATATTTGTATGAGTTCAATTTATTACCAGATGATAAATACATATATAACTTTTCAGTTTATGGAATAAAATTTGATAAAAAATAATTATGGGAAAACCATACAAATCTTAATTATGCTCATGAGAAACACAGAAATTTCCATGGTAAAAATTAGATTACGCACAACTTTAAAATATTGTTGTATGTTTTTTAGATAGTTATTTTTATTAACATCATATGACACAGATCCTGTACTTTGAAGAATTATTTTTATACAATCTATTGATTTTTTTAATATTTTTTTTTAAATTTTAAATACGGTTTTCAGTAAACTATTTTTATTTTTAACATATTACCAACTCTAGACAACTGTAGTCATACATATGATAGAAATTTTCATGAATCTGTCGTTAAAAAAAGGTGAAGCAGAGTTACTTAAATTTAAAAATTTTGTGTACATTCTAATTCTATTGCATTACTTCTGTATTCAAATCAACTTTCGTAGCTATTCATCATCCGAAAATCAGTGAGAGTTCAAAAATTCAATAGCTTAAAAATTGTCATGGACTGAGATTACTATTTGCAAAAATATTATAACGAAAAATATGAATGACATACCTGAAATATTATGACAACAGGTTGCTATGATTTTCTAAAATATGATTATATATTTTGGGTAAATCAACAAGATCTCTTTTGTTATTGCAAACAGTTTCGCTATTAATTTTGATATGTAGCAGTAAACGTTTTTTGTGGTTTATTCAATATCTAAAATTTTGGTATTGTTGTAATCAAAATCATGTTTAAATACACGTACATGTTTTGCCAAAGCTGTGCTCATGGGTTTTAATTTTACGTCAGATTTGTGTTGTGTTATTCTATTTTTTAATAGTTGAAAAAAGGTTTTTTTTACATGGAATTTGATAAACAGAATTGGTATAATGTTTTTTGTTAATTTTTGATTTTAAACGAGAATATAACTTTGTTCCTTTATTGAAAGGTAAGTATGCCGGTTTAAAATTGAGTTTGATTAAATATTTAAATGATAAAACTGTTGTTATTTACAAATGGAATGGGGATATATTTAAATTTAGAATTTTTAATTGTTTCCTCATATTTTTCATTATGTAACCATTTTGTGTGTTTTTCTATAATTCTTTTAATAAAACATTATTGTAATAGTAAATACGGAAATAATAGTTATTAAATTTTCATTTACAATTTAGGGTCAGAAATTTTTAGGCATTTTAAAACAGTGTTCGTGATAACATTAGATATTATTTCAATAGGGCGTGATGAATGGTAATTTAATTATGTCTTAGTTTATGATAGTAGTTTGTAATTAAATACTTTTGTTGTTTTATTAATACAGTATCTAAAAAGGGAATTTCATTGTTTTTCTTTTTCTAGAGTAAACTTGATTTTGGGGCGAAATTATTGAAAACGTGTAATAGTTCTTCTAAATCTTGTTCTTCATAAGTTAATAGAACATCATCAACGTATTGAAAGTAGAAATAAGGTGAAAACGATAATTTCTTAACACATTCATCTTCTAAAGTTTCCATTACTAATTCAGCAATAGTAGCGCAAATAGGTGAGCCCATAGTACAGCCAAATGTTTCTTTATAATAGGTTTCTTGGAATTGGAGGTAAGTAGCATCAATACAAAAATCAACTCGTTCTAAAAACTGTTTTCTCTTTTATTTTGGATTCCAGGCCATTTTTGATAGAGAATTTTGCGAACAAGTTTATTTGGAACATTAGTAAGTACACAGAACATCTAAAGAGATTAGTATATGATCTAAGTGAATTCTTTTGTTCTTTATTTTTTGGACCCCAAAATCAAGTTTACTCTAGAAAAAGAAAAACATAATGAAATTTCCTTTTTAGATACTTTATTAATAAAACAACAAAATTATTTAATTACAAACTGCTATCATAAACCAACACATAGTTGGCGATACCTAAATTACCATTCATCACACCCTATTCAAATAAAAAACATTATTATCAACACTGTTTTCAAATGCCTAAAAATTTCTAACCCTAAATTTGTAAATGAAAATTTAAAAAATATTATTTCCGTGTTTACTAACAATAACTATCCCAAATGTTTTATTAAAAGAATTATAGAAAAACAAACAAAATTGTTATATAATGAAAAATATGTGAAAACAATAGAAAATTCTAAATTGAAATATATCTCGATTGCATGTGTAAATAAAAACAGTTTATCATTTAAATCTTTAATCAAATTGAATTTCAAACCGGCATACTTACTTTTCCATAAAGGAACAAAATTATATTCTCGTTTAAAATAAAAAATTAACAAAAAACATTATACTAATAATATTTATAAAATTCCATGTAAAATTGTAAGTTAGTGTACATCGGAACCTTTTTACAACCATTAAAAAATAAAATAATTCAACACAAATCAGACGTAAAAATAAAACCTATGTGCACAGCTTTGACAAAATATGTACATAAATTTAAACATATTTTAATTATAACAATACCAAAATTTTAGATATTGAATATAACCACAAGAAACGTTTACTGTTAGAAATGTTACATATCGAAATTAATAGCGAAACAGTTTCCAATAATAAAAAAGATTTTGATGATTTATCCAAAATTTATGATTATATTTTAGAAAATCATAACAACCTGTTATATATTTCAGGTATGTCATTCATATTTTTCCGTATAAACTTATTTCAAATTGTAATCTATGTCATTTTATAGCCACTGAAGAAGGTCTCAAACGAGACTGAAATATATAGTTAAAGTAATAAATATACTTTTATTGACAGTAAACCAATAACTAATTGAATAACTATATATATATATAATATATATATATATATATATATATATATATCTATATATATAGAGTTTGGTTTTATATTTAATTAGATAATATAATTTATTGGGATTGTAATTGTAATATGTGAAAGTTGCAAAATGTTTGCGCATTCCAATTTATGTTCTTGGAACTAATTTTGATGTTTACGCCATACATACTGTAATTTAACTGATTTGAAACTGTATGAAAAATATAAAATAAAAAATAATTCCGTAATTATTAAACAAATTTAAAACTTTATAATCTGTGATATTTGAGGCATCAAATCGTTAACAATTCTAACGATCGTATTATTGAACTTAGTGTATTTTATTGTCGAGATAAATAAAACCTAACGCACTTATGGCAACTGCAGGAAAGTTTTATGCTGGCCAAATATGATTTTCAGAATTGTTACTGATACTTTTACACCAATATTTCTCATTCCTTATTTCTTGCAAATTGCTAACGTTTGGGTTGAGGTACGGAGAACCTTACTGAGCCGAAAAAAAATTTAAATATTTGTATATAAAATGCTCCACATTTTGTTAGTTTCTAGAGTATTTTACCTATTAAAGTAAAAAGGCAAACTAATGTTTTTCTAACGGTATACTGAGAAAGCGACAGATTTGGGCTTATGTCACCATCAAACTTGTAGGTCTGTATAGCTAGTGTAAATGAGAAGTACCTAAGGCACCTCTACAGCTCTTAATGGACGGTGCTATTTATTTTACATTTGGGGTTTATGTACCACACTAAATTTTCTATTAGACAATACATATTTCGGGTTTCGCTAGAAATAACCTCAAAATTCTTAAATGAGACACTGTATGCTTTTGTATATAAATATTGTAACGGTTGAAATAAGTTACATCCAACCATCAAACGTCAATTTAAAATAATATACATAACCTAATTTTTCTGAACATGAGTTATATATTTATCATATATTTAATTCAAATAAAAGTGAAAATGGTTGTCATTTTATTGGTATTTGATAGTCTAGGCCCACATTGCATTTTAACATTTATTAACCATTGAATAAAACAAAACTAATGTTAGTTTTGGAGAATAAACAATTTTTAAATAACGGTTGCTTATTTAAAAGCAGTTCAGCCAAATTAAAAAAAGATTTTAGACTTGACTTTATTTTTGAAAAGGCGAGGTTTTAGCCACGGCTGCTCTACAAACCTAACCCACTATACTTAAAAAACTCCCACGCCTGCAACGGGTTCGAACCAGAGACTTTCTTTCGATTGAATGGTTGTGAAGATATTACAATTTGTAAAATAACTAAAAAAGTGAAGAAAATATATTCATCAAATTGTTTGCTTGATGATTAATGTGGCTGAAATGCGCTGATTCTGCCAAACTCAGAACTTCTAGCACGCATCTATTATTCATTGGTTTCCAGTATATTACCCACACTTGATAAATGTATTTCTTCTCCTTTTTGAACTATTTAAATAACTCTCATTATTGTATTGATTTTATTTAAAAGGTATGTTAATAATAAACTCGCTAACAGAATTATAGGGGCGGAAGGCCCAATAATTGTATATAAAATCGTAGGCCACTTACTAAATTACGCATACGATTATATAAGAATTTGTTTCAAAATAATTTACGAAGAACCATGCATCATATTGATTGTTGATAATTGTTAACAAAAGCGTAATTTACATGGAGATGATATACAAACTCTACGGAGACCATTCATTTTTTGGTTTTATGAAAATGTTGGACAAATTTAATAAAAGTATCCCTTCGGTACTAGTGTAACCTTTGATAACAGTGTAATGCACCAAAACCCGATAGTAAATAAGAGTATAGTAACGGTATGCTGCTGCGAGAACATTCCGTAGTCAGTGTACGAGAAACGCGCAGTGAGGAATAGAATATAGAGTGAGCCAGATCTCCAACATTATACGTATGCGTAATGTGTTTTATCTTATATATTTGGTGTTGATGATTTTGATAATGTGTTAGAAGGATTGTTTTCTAATATATTACGCTTTTCTTTCCCATGCAAAGAACATATAATATCAAGATCTGTTTATTATTATGTGTTAATATCATAATCACATAATACTATAAACAAGATGAAGTAATGCCAAATGCAACGAAGAAGGAATCTAGACTGCAATCTTCCCAATTTTTATGTTCTTTTGTGACTATAAGTAATCCTTAAATATATAAACGCTTTGATTTTATGACCGTCTCCTAGATTTCTTTAGATTTTGCACAATAAATTTATTTTTGTGTTTAGAAATATGAACTGTGGGTTTTTGTGTGAAATTTATTAATAAACCTTGATTCACTGCATACACTTTGTTTCATGTTTTTTTTGAAACGGTATAAAACAAATATTGATGATAAAACAAAATTTAGTACAACAGAGTTCATTTTTTTGAAGTTACACTTAGTGAATCCAACCCACCATCGTGGCCGAATTTATTTGTTACTTATTTTGACCGTCTCCTGTTTTATTTACTATGATCAAAATCAGGATTTGTAAAATTAAAATAGGGCAAATCTTTTTATGATGTGTTGGATATCGTATCTCTTACTTACAAGTACTCATTTCAACACTGTGCAGAAATCCCAGTAGAAACCGATGTTCCATATTTCCTCGGGCGATAAATAAAATACTATTCCATTGCTATTCAATAAAAATCAGTATTTGTTGAATGAATATTAAACCTTCAAAAATAAAACAGCGCGCGCTGTAAATATTATATAAAGTTGACTCCCTGTATGCTTTATATCTTTCTAACACGAAAAGGCTACCCGATGCACCACTTCGTGCGTGTATCTCTCTGTCTACTATCGTGATGCTATAACAGGAAAACTACTGGATGTAATGATCCTTATAGTTTTTTGAGTTTTGTGAGGCTAATATAAACTAAATTAGAAAAATGTATCAATAGCGCTTTAAATGTATAATACCTCACCTGTGTTCTATTTTCAGATACAGTTATTTTCATTATTTTGCAAAACTTGCTCAGATAAAGAAACGAAAACTTACGTAAGTATGGGAATTGCTTTACTTAGCATAAAATAGGCGGCAAACTGAGTTCAAGTATATGAATAAAAAACACTTTGACGCTCATATGCTGCAATAATAACAATATGTATATTTTAAACTAAGACGCTATCATGATCCGCTAAACTGATTGCACACAAACAATATGTTTGCAATACCAACATTGTGTATATTTTAAACTAAGACGCAAAAATGATCGTGTAGTTTAGTTGTGAAAACATATATACAATTCTTGGATAATATTGAAGCAGACGTCAAACTGATTGCTCACAAACTATTAACTAAAGTATATTGACGCCTATATGTTAGCAACAACAACATTATGTATATTCTAATCCGAGATGCCAAAATGGTTGCATTGTTACATTAAGAGGACATTCAATGCAGCAAGACCCCATAATGATTTTTAGTGCAGTACTTTAATGTGCGGGTTCCAGAATGATTGCCAAACGAACGAAAGTGGTGTTTATAGTAAAAATAAAGCTAGAAACATATGGAATAAACTATGGAACTCAGAAAATAACGTTTAGTATGTACGTTCTGTGACAAAAGTGATTGATAAGTTAGAGTGACGCATTACTTATTTATTCTCACTGTACGTATTCTCGTATAGTTTGATTTCGTTCGTTTTCATTTATATTTCAATTGTCTTTATAAAAAATCGTCTTGTTTAAGACTGGGATTGTTAGTCTCGTTTTATAAAAACGGTATGTAATCTTTTTTAAAATATTTTGTTCAAACTTAACATCAAAATCGTGTCATTTACATTTTATATGTTTTTAGATTTAATTTTTGGTAACATGTCGAAGAAAACTGTGCATTCAGAAGCAAGAAACATTGCTGGTCAATCGACATTTAGTTTCGGTAATGCCACGGGATTAGCAGTTGCGGCTACAGTAAAATCGATGGCATTTATAAGTTGCATAAGGTAAGTTTTACTTCTTTAATTTTATTTTTAAGCAATAATTACCATGCATGTATTCAGGAAAGAAACTACTTCAGATAATAGTTTGCAAACTCTTTTAGGCAATCCTTAAGATATGTGGATAAGCAGGATAGGTCGGGAATTTATAAAATTAACTGTAAAAACTGTGAACAAATATATGTAGGGTAAACTAAACGACCTTTCAAAATTCGCTGTAAAGAACATTTAGCTCAAATAATGTACGAACGTTGGGACAAGTCTGCCGTAGCCCTACATATGTTTGATAAAAATCATGTACTAGATAAGGTATCATTAGTCAAACATGTTAGTAATAAGCACGAACTTGATTGTTATGAAAGTTTAGAGATATTCAAAAACAAACAAATTCTAATGAATAATGATGATCAAGGACCTTTAGACTCCTCAGGACTTCCATAACTTTCACTTTTACTTCCATTAGATAAGCAACGAAGCGTTACCCGCTAATGGTATATATGTTAGAAATTTTCTTTAGTTCGCCCTAGTCGACAGCTGATAATGATAGCGTAGCTATCGAAACGCGTTCGTTTTTTTTTGTGTGCTACGTGGGTGTATTTTGTTTGTTACAGATCCTGCCACAGTTCCCGTGTTCCAGATTTTTCATGTTGCTCAATAGTAGACATGCATTAACCTAACTAAACTTAAGCTACGTAAAGTCACTTTTACAAGTTACTAACTTGTAAGGGTATATTACATAATAAGGATAGTAATTTGACTATTACGCATGAGTGGAGTATTACGATCGCAAGCGAGGGAGTGCCTACGCATTACCACTCGAGTTGTGTACTAAGCTTTTTCTACTTTTACAGAGTATAAGAGGAGTGATCTATGACTAAAACGGAAGTACCATTTAATACCTTTTTTTATTACCTTTGCACGATTTATACACATACCTAATTTTGTAATTAACGATCCTATAAAAAATAAATTACTGTATAAATGCAGTTCATTAAAGGTTAGAACCAAAATTCGAACTAGTGACTAGTGGTTTTGTTAGTTGCCGTGAAATTAAACAAATTAACCCCACTTTGTTTATGGTTAATGATGTGAAAGTTTATTTTATTAACAGAAGTTATTGTTCTAAACTAATGTTAAAGTTAAACTTAAACAAAGTGCTGAGTAGTATATATTAGTTAAAGGAGGTACTGGTGTATTTTTCTATCTCGAACTAGTGAAAATTATTAGCAATTTTTACAGTTTCCGATAATGGACTATAACTTTGGACACTGAAGTAAATGGCATACATACATACGTGAGTTCTGATGTCTTTGATGAAGTTCCCTAATCATAAATATTACTTTCAAATCTTCCGTTTTCAATAAATTCTATACTAAATTGTAGTGGAAGTTGACCCTTTATTAAAAACAGCTACGTTTTAGGGTCAGTATGTGCTTTAAAAGTCAGCAGATTACTAACTGCAAAGAATGGTAACAGAAGTAATACCGCAAGTCAAAATAACTTAAATGCAATGAATATCTTGTAACATTACAATTAAAAATGTTAAATATGCCTTCTTTAATAAATATTGTGAATGTAGTACCTAGTTCATTTATAAAATTGTTATTCATACCTGGTGTGTACTAAATAATAATCTCAATATGTGTTTACCTAAAAATCACATTTCAACATACCTAAAAGGTGAAGTAGATTAATAGGGACAAATTGGCCGGTAATTCCAATTAAGTACTTTTACTACAACTAGTTAATAGATTATACGTGTACTAAATACTTCAAAGCCGCATTAAAAAAGTATATTCATTTTACAAAAGGTTAATATCTTCGCCATACAAATGTAATAATTAGAGAGGGTGGGGAGAGTGGACACCAATATTAAATTTGATACACGGAACAGAGCCCTCCCCCCTTGGGAAGAAGTACTTTCTACAAGCACGCGAAATTCAATTTTGATATTACTTCTCTTTTGAGATCGTTGTACTTCAGATCATGTACCTTTCTCCAAAATTGCAATTTACATGCATGGAACACATTTCACACGATTTGTAACCGCACAAAAGTCGACTGAAAGTTCTATGTAAAGTAAACAATACTTAAACAAATTCACAAAAAGACACTTCAAATTTTCAAATTCCAAAATGCCAGACATCATGTACGCGAAAACAACTAATAAAACATGATTAACCTACGTATATAAATATCTTACAGCCAAGTATGCATTATGCAGTAATAATAATCCTTTATTTGTTAGTTATGACTGCCCTCTATTAATTTGGGAGGAATAACATATCTGAAGATTTCCTATATGAGTGTCTACTCTCCCCACCCTCTCTAGTAATAATATTTTGACATTGAACTTCATCCCAAACAAAACATTAAGGTTAACATTGTGCAACAAAATTAAGAATTACGGATGCGTTATATATGCTCTTGCAATAATTGAATAGATGGTTGATTGGCAAAGGCCTAGTTTGATATAAATGTAATTGTGTAATTTGACACTTTCTCATTGGCAGATTATAAACATCTGATATATGGTTGAAAAGCATTTTTTATGAAGAATTCAAAAATGCGAGATGATAAGGAACTCTTGTGATGCAGTGCTAACTCGATGCAGATGGTGTTTGCAGGAGAATGAAGGTTTATTCGAGCATTTGATTAATTAATAGTAAAATTCAGTATAATATTAAATTTTATTTTTTGTTGTTTTTTGTCACTTTTATTATTATGATTTATGTTAATAATCAATAATATTGTTCTCAATAGTTAGTTTAATTTGTAGATTAATTTTCATTTAATTAAAATACATAATATGTCAAGGTTGCTTTGATATAAATTTAATTGTGTAATTTGACACTTTCTCATTGGCAGATTATAAACATATGATATATGGTTGAAAAGCATTTTTATGAAGAATTCAAAATGCAAAAATCCAATATGGCGTCCATAAGAAAATCGAAAGTTGCGTGCATTATCTCAAAATCTAGTAGGCCTAGATTTTTTCAAAATCATTTTGAAATCCTCGCTACCTGTTACCCCCATCCTGCAAAAATCGTGGATGTATCTCTTGCAAGAAACAAGATATAGCGATTTTAGAAAACGCATATTTTCAGTTATCACCCTGTGTCTAGTAAATGGAAGGGATTTTTGACATGTAACCATGGTTACTTCTTGGGCATATAATGACGCAACTTTTCTCCATTTAACCATCTTCGTATCTCTAACGGTTTCCAATATCCCCATGCATTTCATCTTAAACTGGACACCCTTAATATTATATATATATATATATATATATATATATATATATATATATATATATATATATATATATATATATATATATACAGGGCTATGGAACAGTATTGGTGAATGCATTGGTGCTAACAGGAAATAGTAGCAACTTTGTTACTTTAAATCAGTGATATACGGTTTGGTACTATTATTTCTAGTAAATGCCGAGATATTAAGTAAAATGTTTGAAAACATGTATTTACCACTTGATCTAGATACCTATGAAAACAAAGAAAAAGTAACTGCGATGATGTTACCCTAAAAGCCTTAAAAACTCTTAATTTTGAAAATTTAATGTTAGTAAGACATGAAAACAAACAAAACAAATTAACGCATGGTAATTGTAAAGAAATTATAAAATTAACAACAAAACCAGATTTATCTTAAACAAGGCGTTCAAAATTTTCCCCATTTACTTATTGACAATACGCAAGTCTATTCACAAAACCTCCAGTTACATTTCTCAGCAAATTCGCAGTGATTCTGGCTATTTCCCCTGTGATCCTATTTCGTAGATCTTCCAAAGTATGAGGTCGTTCATTATACACGCGAGAATTAGGTGACCCCAAAGAAAGAAATCCTGTGGACAAAGATCAGTGAAATGCGGGAGCTACTCGATAGAGCCTTTTTGACCTATCTATTCATTGGGAAATATTTGGTTTAAGTAATGCCTTACATTACGAAATAAATGAGTTCCATCGTATTGATACCGCATGTTTTCGTGGATTCCTCCATGTCCTTCAAGAGATGGAATAATTTGGTTTCTTAAAAGTTCTAAATATGCCGGACTAGTTAACCTACCATTAGCTAGTACATCTTCAACCCGGTGAGAATTTTCTGTAGCCCAATATCGACAATTATGTCGATTAACCGTTCATTTAGGATGCTCTCAGAAAACTGCAGTCTACGATCTAAACCATCTTCTGGTAAATCATGGATTAGCTTAACCTTATATGGATGGTATATCTCTTTCTTTAGTATTCGCGCTACTGACCTGCGACTAATACGGTGCATCCGAGCCAGGTCTGCAGTCGATGTTTTTGAATTTTCCTCTAGAGTCACAGCGATGTCTTGTGCTGCAATTTCATTTCTTACTACTTGTGGACGTCCAGTTTTAGGTGAATTGCAAACACTGCAGTTAGTATTAACGTGTTGGTAATAGTAGTGCGTGTTCTTGATTCTATATTACGCTGCACATTATTGAATAAGGTACACGCCTCTTTCTGAGTCCGATGCCTATTCTTTCTCTTTCAGTTAACTGAACCGTTTTAAAACACAATTACAACGTCAAAAATTTTCAGTACTTGTTTATGTACAGCGTCTATTGTTAACAACCCTAGCAATTTTATTTTTTGTTTTGTTTTCATAAGTAACTAGATCAAGTGGTAAATACATGTTTTTAAGCATTTTACTTAACATCTCGGCATTTACTAAAAATTATGGTACAACACCTAAAGGATTGTTCTACCCGAATTCAAAACAAAAATACAGAGTGTTTAATTTGAAATAAGAACATCGCTATCATTTCCTGTTAAACCTAAAGTGAATGAAATTAGCAATAGCACCAATGGATTCGCCATATATTAAAACCTACATGTACGAAATTTCATTCAAATAACTTCATTGGTATTAAATGTATACCCTATGTGCCACACTTTTCCCCCCCATATATATATATATATATATATATATATATATATATATATATATATATATATATATATATATATATATATATATATATATACACATATCAAAGCAATTAATTAAAAACGTTTGTGTCTAAGGATCACATATTAAAAAACCGCTGCAAATTGTATCAATATTTCCACAAAATCGGTTTTTTGTAAATAACTCGAAAACGATTAACTAAATTACAAGAATGCTTTTCGATCAGAAACTTTATCTTCTACCTAATACCAAAATTTCAAAATTGAGTTTTTTGGAAATATATCGAAAATTACAAAATTTTCGAAATATTTGCAAAAACACTCTTTGTGATAAATTTTATTTTCTATGTAGTGGTATTTTCACTTTTTGAATATGTTAAGTAGTTCCGGAGATATTTAGGAAAAACCGGTTTTTTAAAGTGACGGTTTTTTGCTAATATTTTGTAAACCGTTTGTTACACAGAAAAATTATGAGGACAAAAAATACTCACAGTTATATTACTAATCACATATTAAAAAAAAAAAAAATAAATAAAAATTTGCAAAAGGGGTACTTACCCCCCAATTTTACCCCTTTTCTCATACCCAACTGACCCCAAAAACAAACAGTCGCTTAGGTAGTTGACATATATATATATATATATATATATATATATATATGCCAAATTTCAAGTCGATATGTTAAGTCCTTCGAAAGTTATAGAGTAAACACACACACACACACACACACACACACGCACGCACACGCACACGCACACGCTCACGTACGCGCACGCGCACGCGCACGCGCGCGCACGCACGCACACACTCACGCACTCACGCACGCACTCACGCACGCACGCAGGCACGCACGCACGCACGCACGCACCACACATCACACACGCACACACGCACACAGCACACACAGCACACACACACACACACGCACACGCACACACGCACACACGCACACACAGCACACACACACACACGCACACACACACACACCACACACAGCACACACAGCACACACGCACACACGACACACGCGCACGACACGCACGCGCGCACGCACGCACTCACGCACGCACGCACGCACACACGCACACACACACACACACACAGGCAAGATTTTTTTTGCTCAAATTTTGTTTTTGCACGTTTTCGAACATTTTAAAGCGATTCAGCAAATAAAAAGTTTTGAAAATTTTTTTAGCGATACACTACTTACTTCCCATCTGTAGTAAGTAAGTAATTATGCCACCTTCTATAGATTGTCACATTAATGCGTAAGCAGAGCTTACATTTTTTCCACCCAAAAATAAAATTTTAGGCCTAATTTCAAATTTTTTTAATTGCTCTACTTAAATGTACTATTCAAAGTATGTTTGTTACTAACATTATAACGTAATATAATAGCATATGATAAAGTAAGTGTAATAAGCGCGCTTTTACAGTATGTGCAATGTATGCGATACTGTATCTAACACTGCATAGTAAAATATCAAAATTAAATAGGATTTGAAAATTTTTTAAAGTGGTAATCATTGCGCCATTTGGAATTACAGTTATATCGATCTAATTTTACGTTGTAATGATCCTGACAAATCCTTACAAAATTTTCCTTTCCTAGAAATAATGCATATCAATCCTTATTTCCAAATTGTTTCCTCAACTGTGCTATCATTGTTAATAAGTGATATCAGTTGTTATTCCGTTTTCCCTCTCCGGCCTTTTTCCTATATACACCAGATCTCCCAGCCATCAATTCAATTCATTCATTGATTCATGTTCCGATTTTTTTTACCAGACCAAACATTTTTATTATACTTGACCTGATACCAGAGACGTCTGACATTTCCTGTATTTAAACGCTTAAAAACAACTTCACCAAACAGTTCACAACCAGACATTCACCCTTCCTCCCCTATTGAAATCACCCTTGCTGATTTCTTTCATTTATTAAGCCAGATTCATTACTCGACATCCACTTCTAATAAAACTCTACTCGACTAGACACCAATACCCAAAACCCATTCATCCCCTTGTTTTACCCTCACCATCCGAGTTACCACGAGCCCTGAGCAACCACCAGTTCCGAGATCTACTCAATCCACTTTCATACTTCACGTTACCCTTATCATAGACCTCTTGTTGCATCGATCCAACGTGGATATTCTGCACCGGGTTGGGGGTGTAAAGGTGTCACAGGTATGCTTTAGTAGAATTTCCGGAGGTATTCACCCTGTATTTTCAACTAACTCGTACTTGGTTATTTACCCTATCCATATTTGATTTCACCACAAGAGTGAAAAGTGGTTTAAGGAATTCATACTTTGAATTAATAATACTGGCTGTCCTTGCACCGGTTTCATAGTTCAAATTATAAAACAGACATAGCTATCTGTCTGGTGGTATCAGCCCCGTACACATAGCCATATCTACACAGAAAAACCAACCGTCACATCACTACCCATATCTATCAGTAGTATTGGGCGGTTTGGGCCCCGACTACACAATCTTACATCCAAACAGTCCCAAGATACGCTCTATCATCCTCAAAATCATACTCACACCGACCGAGTACGCTAATACATATCCACTCCCTTAAGTTACAATGTATAAAGATATAAAAACCACATGGTCAGTGCTGATCCAAAATACTGGAAATACTAATTTACTGACAAAACTTACCTGGATGAACTCCTCATTTAGACGTATTACACCCCGATAACACTTAATTATCCTGAGCACCTCCCGATATGAATAATTAATCCCTTTTTAAATATTTCACTGATAAATATATACAGTGAGGTTTTTTTCACTGAACTTAGCAAAACGTATTAACACTATTAACCCTATGTTCAGTTTAAAAAAAACTAAGTCAATGCATTACAAGAGCAATTTCAACATTATCAATCAACCTTTGATTAAACAATCGTCATGAAAAACTTTTAAAACTGATCCATTTTTTTGTTAATGGCAACCTAAATGCTGCCAAATTTTTGCAACTTCTACAAAGAGACATTACCCTACAACTATAAGCCTTAAATATTGAGAACCCATGGTTTCAAATGAGCGGCGCTCCACCACATTACACAGGTCCTATTACACGTTTCCTTACAGAAACCTTCCAGGATCGCTAGATTGGAAGATTTGGACCCATAGCTTGGCCACCGAGGTCCCCCGATTTATCACCAAATGACTTTTTTCTTTGGGGTTATCTCAAATCCAAAGTCTACAATAATATAGTAATGGAGAATACCGAAGAGCTAAAAAATAGAATACGTACCGTCGGCGACGAAGTGGATCCTGTTTTTTTAAGAAATACTTTTCAAGGATTTTACGATCGTTTAGCATATTGCTTGGAGCAAGAAGGAGGTCACTTTGAATATTTGTTAAAATGATTTCATTAAAAGTTTCTTACTAAAGTTGTTACTTTACGGTAAGACTTAATGCAACAATACTTAACCTAAAAATAAAATAACAGTTCTGTCAAAATAAAAAATAACACACCTGTAAGTTGAGTTGCTTGCCTACCCGATATTTGTAATAAGTAACCCGTGGCAATGCATTGACTTGGTTTTTTTAAAACTGAACATAGTGTTAATAGTGTTACTATTTTTTGCTATGTTTAGTGAAAAAAAAACCTCACTGTATATCAAATTCATAATAACTATATTTTACAGTCTCACTCTCAAGAGGGCACAACTGGAGACGATTAAATCGACCAGTGCAGTCCAGAAACATATATTAATTTATGAAAATGTAAACTTTCACCATTAACACTCATAATAAAATACTTATCTTTTTTGGGATTTTTTAATGGTGTACTTTAAATTATACAATCTAAACGTTTCGATAACACTTACAGTTATCTTCGTCAGTAGTAATGTTTGTTAAAAATTGTTAAAGATGTAGTAAACAATTTTGTCAAATTTGAAAAATTCAAACATAAACATAAGCCTGCTATTAATATAACAGTTTGAGAAACGTATAAGCCAACTATAAAATTGTAGTAAAGAATAACTAGGTCATTGAAATTAAATATTGTTAAACTGCCTCAAAGATGACAAACCAGAACACTCTCTACGACGAAAGCTAACAATGAAATTTGCCAGCCAAAAAACACATTTAACAAAATTTAATCGAGTTATGATGTAAGTGTAAAGTTGTGAAAAACTTCAATTTTAAAATGATAGAAGCATTCACAAATCCAAACATTACATCAAAAAATAACCCAGTTAAATCTAACAAAGAGATATCTTTATCAATAATTGGAAGTGTTATTAACAATGAAAAGCACAATGCAGAACGTTCTTTGTAATTTTTAATTTCAATTTAATTTCAACTACTTATGTTAAATTATAGTGCTGTGGAAATTTAACATATAATTGGTAAAGCATTTGCTTCAAAGTCTAGGAAAACACAGCAAAAACCTAGACATACCAAAAGTTGAAAACAAATTAAAATCAAGGCGTATCATTATGCTCTTTTTAATTATAAGATGCCAAAACCTATTTAAACGGAGATTTTCTTCTTGTCTATTAAAATTATTCGGGTGTTTATATATTTCAATAGCTTCACGTTGCAAACGAACATAATAATGGGTTTGTCTTGACAATATTTTCATATTGTCAAATTGAATGTCATGATTTAGATTATTCAGGGCATGGTCAGCCACAGCAGACCTCTCCGGTTGACCCAATCTACAAAATCTCATATGTTCTTTGCGTCTTGTATCAAAGCTACGTTTTGTGGTCCCGATGTATACTTTTCCACATGAACAAGATAACTTATACACTCCGGAAGATGATAAAGGGTCTGACACATCTTTAGGTGATCTTAAATGTTCTTTAATTTTTCTTGTTAGCTTTCGTCGTAGAGAGTGTTCTGGTTTGTCATCTTTGAGGCAGTTTAACAATATTTGATTTTAATGACCTAGTTATTCTTTACTACAATTTTATAGTTGGCTTATACGTTTCTCAAACTGTTATATTAATAGCAGGCTTATGTTTATGTTTGAATTTTTCAAATTTGACAAAATTGTTTACTACATCTTTAACAATTTTTAACAAACATTACTACTGACGAAGATAACTGTAAGTGTTATCGAAACGTTTAGATTGTATAATTTAAAGTACACCATTAAAAAATCCAAAAAAACATAAGTATTTTATTATATATTAATTTATTTATTTTTTGTTATTATTTATTTAGGACATTTTGTATTTATTTTCTTTCTTATTCAGTATTCCGCTTTAGTTATTTGTTATTTATTTGAGTAAATGGTTATAATTTGAATGTATTACCATCCATCAATTACCTGCACGAAATAGAAAAGAGCGTGTGCACGAAAGAGAAAAGTGGTTTGAATCACGGCCCTGAACGTTTCATAGCTCAATATTAGAGCAACCAGAAATGCGTTTATAATGAACATTATAACGTTAATGTAAATGAAGGCAAATACTGTTTTAAATTTTTTATTAATGAAATCTTCTTATCATCCTAGGAAATATAAAGTATATTGGTCTAAAGTTGAATTACCTTTACAATAGGCCACGTATTTCATTCCCTGCCCAAGGGGGAGGGCGGGCTGCTTGAGCTTTCTTAGCTCCTTTTTATTTATGTATTTAATAAAATTAATAATAATTTTTAATGCTATAAATGTTGTTTATTTGATAACAAAATGGCGTAAAACTTAAAAGGTTCTGTTTTACTTTTAGAAGAGATACATTGGTGGCGTACAGATGCCATCTTCTCTTCTATTAGCCATTTTGATGTTGTAAGTGCATTTGTTACTCTGCCATATTCTCTTACGGGTTGCACTAACGTTAAACACTAGTAGGACGGTTCGTGTCAAATTTAGTTGGAAAAGAAAATGTTCTTACACAGTTTTACAATTATTTATGTGACACAAATGACGAAACTACCGTATAAATTCATTTTAAATGCTTAATTTTAGATTTTGTATTTCTATGTTAACTATACCTAAATTAAAAGTTTAAATATACACTTGCACATTGTGAGATCTATTGCTGGATCTCAGTTTGTATAATGTGACCATTATATATATATATATATATATATATAAATTGTAATGATGACGACTTACAAATTTTGAGGGGTAAAATTATAATTATATTTAGTTTGAGAAAATTTAATTTTTTAAATGTTGATATATTGCTTGAATTAATATTTTTAACTTTTTTTTATGTGCACCGGACTAGCTCAGATCTCATATGGGGATAGAGTTCAGGGAATTTAGTTTGAAGTTAAAATTGGAATCTGGAAATGTGTATATGAAATACCCTTTATATAATTATATTGAAAGTATAAAAATTGTTCTGAATGTAATTTGCTATCAACGCATGCGTTGTAATGAATTTAAGTGAAATTATAAAGCTGTCAAAGATGTCAAATAAATAATTTAGAAAATTAATGTTTATATCCAAAATGAAAATTTAGAAAAGAAATTAAATTAATACCTTTACAGGTGTTTACACAAGTAAATGTTTAAAATTCTTAACCAAAAACATATATGTAACAAATATAAATTGCAGGAAATTTATCAATGAATGTTTACCATAAGTAGGGTTGTTAAAATTTGTGACTCACATATACTGTCCTCACTGTTGATTGATGTCTTCGGATACTCCAGCTGGATGCAGGCAATGTCCACTCGATTACAGTTGTTACCATTACCCAATACTGCTAACTCGGTTCTCGGTTGTCGAAGACACCAACTTACAAACTTAAAGATGTTTTCTCTAAAATCGGCAACCTCCAACCACTTATTTTATTTCGGTAACTTTTTATTTAAATAATTTTAAAGCTTAATGAGTGATATCGTTTTAAAAATATGTTTAAATATCCAAAATTTTGTTGATAACACTTTTATTTTTAGCTACTGATTCAATTTTTGTTTAAAAGAAATTGTCCGAAGAAATAAAACAACTTTGACCAAATAAAAGTGGGTTTTAATTTGGTATGAACGGAATTAATTTAAGTTGGAAAACACAAAAGCAAATCTTTACAAAATCGTGGCACAAATTAACACGAACAAAAATATTTTTCGAAAAACGACAGGTATCGGAGACCGAATTATTTATTTCAAACCGTCGATATAAAAACAAGTGCTCTCGAACGTAATCTTCGTAAAGTATAACTTCTTGACGAATTTAAATTAGGTTATGAACTTACTTTTTAACACAAATTTCACAACACTGTTTTAACCTTTTACACTTTTGAACAAATTCTAGAGAGAAATTGATTTCCTGAGCGCTTGCTTTTATATGTTTCTGGTTGTTACCAAAAATTCATTTTTTTTACAGCCATATTGCAAAAGTAACTAGGGCTATGATTGGTGGATCTAAATTAAAAATTGGACTCAAATGGAAATTTTACCGTAACTTTCTTATACATAATCGGAATTGAAAATTAAAAACGGGAATGAAAACTACGTAAAATTTTGAACAAAAAGACACCTAACAAGCTATAATTCCTAACATTAATATACGAAGTAATCTAATCTAACTTAAATAAGCTTATAACTATTTACACTTACAAGCTATACTAAAACTAATTGCAAAAATGGAATTCTGAGAACATTTTACACAAGAATACATATCTTTTGTGTTGGAAATATTTAATTTAAAGAAATTTAAATCTTTTGTAATTTTATCTAAAATTCACCTCAGAATTAACATAATTTTGCGGTGAAAAGCGCTGTATCCTTATAAAAACTGTGTCATATTAAGAAAGAACATCTATTATTTGCTTTAAGAGCAAAATCTAAGTCTAATGATGTGGAAAAAGTATAAAATTATGTAAAAAACCTAAAAATTATGACCTAACCAAACTTAAATCTAAAAATGAAAATAATTTATATTAGAAATGTTTTTAACACTTAAAATGTTATGTTTAAGGTTTGTACTTCTTGTCTTTATTATTCTCACTAACTATTTGCAATGCATAAAGTCATATAGTGTTGCATTGAAAAAGTCTCATCGTCTAACACTCTTTTTGAAATATTTCACTATAAAATGTACGGCACTATAAATGTCTGTATGCCATAATGTTCTAAATGTTGTTCTTATTGTGAATCTTGTATCATAATTTTTGTCACTAATTCGCTTCCAAAAATATGTGCGAAAAATGTCTAAACTGTCCATATTATAACCCTTTTACTAATTTTTTGTATTTCCTGCATTCAAAAACTAATCATACATTATCCCTAACATAATCCTAACTATATAGTTCATGTTTAAACACCTGTAAAGTGTTCAATTGCCAAATTACCCTTGAAAAATTGACTTTTATTGCAATAATTGCAATACTAAAATGACTTTACGAAAATGGTTATATTTAACATTCTTGACAATTTTGTTAGCAGCAAATTGCTTTTTATGATAAAACCAAACTAAGCAAATGATATTCAGACTAATTTATACCAAATAAATTTATTTTAATCACATCGTGAACCAGATTTATATAAAATAGTGTCTTGCACTAGTATCGAGCTAGAAATCACCCCTTTTTATTACCCAAATGTCATTTAAGCTGGCCGATACTTCTATTACCTCTTTCTGAACATCTCAATATATATAATAAAAAGAATGATGGAAAACATTTTTTTGGTAACTGCTCTAGCATTTATTCCCAAATAGATTTTATATTTACATCACTGTCTTATCATTAGGAACAGGTGCAGACGCGATTTAAGGAGATAAATATTTTATTGTACACGGTAAAGTATTTTAGGTCATTGCAACTTTATATTGAACAACATCTAAATGACTGTAATTTACGTATTGCTATAATAAGTAAATTTTTGTTTCTTAATGGAAACTGATGAGGCTGTAACCAGAATAGGATTTTGTTGTAAAGATACGGAGTGTTGTAATTATCTTATGGTATAGACAAGCTGCACACAAAACTCTTGTGTTATACATGGTTAGCCAGTTAACTTGAAATAGTTTGTCTTGAGGTGAGTACTATTTTGGAATGTCAAAAATAAGCCTTAAGTAAGAATTTAGTATTATTTGAATTCCGTTCGCAGTAACACTATCAAGATAGGGTCCATATACAGAACCACAAAAACTAAATTTAAACAAAATTAATGAATCGCAAAGAAAAATGATCAGTTGTTCTATAGCAATAAGTTATTATAAGAAATGCATAGACGGAGTTGATCCATTATGATCAGTTACATTCGGTTTACAGTATTGTATGGAGGAGAAGATGATTGTATGATACAACTTATATAGGGCGTCAAAAATTCAATTTGGATTTAGTTTTTCATAAATAATTTGTGTAATAATTGGTGTATTGTCACAATATTCAGCAAGGGAGGGTTTTACGGGGTGGAAAATTAAAATCTGCTCGCATTTTCAATGTAAAACTTAGAGGGCGCCACCTGCAGTACTTTGTATAAATTTAAAACGGAATAACTTTTTTGAGCCACAATGTATTTAACTTTTAAATAAAAATTCTTATTCTCCAACGTCTTTCAACTAAAAAATGTATACCTGGTAAGACTTGACTTGAGCAGCCTTTTCCGAGATATATGGATTTAACATTTTGATTTCCTACTCAAACTCACCATTGCATTGCATTGCCATAGGAATAACACCAAAAACTACAATAACAAGTTAAATGACCTACAATTTTATTCTCGAGTAAAAACAGTTAATAAATTTATAAACAACAAAAAGTTAATGAAAAAAAAACGCTTACAACAAATGTTCAGAATTACCTACATTTTCGGTCGTAAAAAATTTCATTGGACTTTCTGGAGCATTTCGTCATCATTTCTCAAAGCGTCAATACTAGCGTGAGTACGTCCACTTAATTCGTCTTCTGTATGTATTGGCGTAGAATACACAACGGTTTTCACTTTTCCCCACAAGAAGTAACCATCGGGGTCATGTCAGGGGATCGAGCTGGCCAATTTGCGGCTGCATCATGGATACTGTTCGTTCAAATAATTACGTACGTTTAACGTAAAATGTGGAGGCGGACCCTGGTTCATAAACCACATTCCCCTTTGTAGTTGCAAGAATCTGGTGATTCGTTTTGTAGATGTGCCCAATAATTCGCGCCATTTAATCGAGGTGGTAAAATGGCATGACCAGTTATGAATGTGTCAATGATTTCTGCCAACACATTGAGCTTAAGCTCATGCTGATAACGGGTAAGTTTAGTCGCATGAGGATTTTCTTCAGCATAGACATGCTCATTGTGCAAGTTAGTTATGCCACTCCTCGTGAAAGTGGCTTTATCTGTGAATTAAATTCTTCGTGTAAAGTTTCTATCTTGATTTCTTTGTTCTTGGATAAACCGGCAGAAACCTTAGCGTGCTTCAAAATCATGGGGTAAAAGATGTTGTACCCGTTGAACATGAAATGGATGCAGTAGTTGTTCTCTGGTTACCCCATTAACAGTATCTTTGCTTACCCCTAGCTGTAAGCCTAATCTTCTGCTGCTGAGTTTTGGGTTTTTTCAATCTGATCTAGAATATCTTCCTCGACCTCCGGAGTTCTTACCGTACGTGCACTACCATAATTAATAGAAACAGGCGCAAACCTATCCGTTTTCCGAAGACGTATTTCGACTGCCGCGAAGGTTTTATGGTTTGGTAATCTTCGATTGGGAAATCTTTCACTGTATACCCTGCAAGATTCTAAACCATTTCCTTGGCAATATCCAAAAACCAATAACATATCCGTCATTTCTTCGTTAGTATACAGTACGACCATGACGAAATTAAATTTGCAAATTGTTTGATAATTCAACGGCACTTGCTAATTTTATTTCACAGTATTCCAGTACTACTTGCAATTTAAAACATAAACACCGACAAAAAAGCGACAATGTATCAAGAGAATCAACAAAAAAACCCCGTTTACAATGATAGGCCTTTCACGAATTTCAAGAACTTCAGCTACCAAAAGATAGGCCGTAATTCATGCTATTATGATCAAAATGTATGGTTGAATTGTTTAGTATTACAATTTTTTTTAGATTCGATTTGACAGCACTCTTTAGTGACAGTTGTTTTATTAAAACGCCTTTTCTTCATATTGTGTTAAATTGTAAGCATACATGTAATGAATTCTTTAAATCCAGATATCTCAGAAACGGTTGCTAAAATCAACTCTTACCAGGTACACATTTTTTGTTGACAGACGTTGGAGAATAATAATACCTTTTAGAGACACCCTGTATAACGCAATATTGAAAACTAGACCGATTTCTTTCATAGTTCAGGTCAGTTCTTGCCTTTAGCCTTATTCAATATCCAACAAGAACTAAAAGAGGACCTATCGTTCATCTCAAAAGGAAACTCCCAGATGGAAGGCCGACAGTATAAACTACCCCTCCTGCCAATGTTGGTGATCACTTAACCTTGAAGAACGTATGTACTAATACTATGTGCTGACTGCAGCACATCAAACATCAAAAACCATCTATTTTTTTCTGCTTTTATGAATTTCATTCTTCATTAATCTGTAATATTGTAATCAACAAAACTATTAACGTTAGTAGTACACCGGCACCTTTAGCCGCCATCTTGGATTTTCTGGGGAAAACCCACTTTTTTCACTTTTTACACGCCCACGTGGGAGACCGCATTTTCCACCCTTATTTTTACTCGCTTACGTGTAGGACGTATTTTTTCACCCCTATTTTTTACACATCCACGTGTGAGACCGTGTTTTCAACCCTTTCTTTTCGAAGGCCCTTTTTCAACCCTAATTATTATTTACTTGCGCACATATAGGATGTGTATTTTCAACCCTTGATGGAATTTTTATCCCTAATTAAGGACCTTTTGACATCAATTTTTTAACCCTAATTATTATTGGTAGTATTAAGGACCTTTAACTTTTTTATATGCTCACGTGTCAGACAGCATTTTCCACCCTTATTTTTTACTCGCTTACGTGTAGGACGTATTTTTTCACCCCTATTTTTTTACATACACCCACGTGTGAGACCGTATTTTCAACCCTTTCTTTTCGAAGGCCCTTTTTCAACCCTAATTCTTTTTACTCGCTTACGTATAGGATGTGTATTTTCACACCTATTTTTTACACATCCACGTGTAGGACGTGTTTTTCATCCCTATTTTATGACAGCTCACGTATAGGACGCGTATTTTTAACCCTTATGGTTTCTTTTCGAGGTCAACCCTAATTAGAGCCTTTTTGCACATGCTAACGTGAGGGGCTGGGACTGGTCTTGGTGCTGGGGGCTGGATCTGGACCTAGGTCTTGGACTTGGGGTTGGTCTTAGGGTTATTTTTGATGGTATTAAGGTCCTTCTGACTATATTAATAGCAGTGCCCCTGGAGGTTAGGCAAATGCACACGCATACAATGTTGGAAATTGCATAATTAATAAGATATTATTATTAAAATTATCGGTCCTATTGCTTTAAAATGGTCAAATGCTATTGGATGATCTTTCAACTATACGAGAAAACGTATTTTCTAATAATGATGTAAAATAGCAGCTGTGTTAAGGATTGATCTTGCGTGGGGGAATTTGAATGACAGTAAAATTTAATTATAGAACACTTATTTTTATTGTAAATTTCATAATTAAAAATCCTCAGTGAACTATAAAAAAATACTGACATTCCTAATAAAACAAATTTTTATTAAGTTAGTTAATTACATAACAGCAATGTTATCTTCTAAAACGCATATTAAAAACATAGTTTACCTGCATTGAAATATGTTTAATATCGATCCGTCCGTTAAAATGTTGTACGCCTTAATATTTTTTAAAGAAACTTAATGCTTAGATGTGTTTTATAACTGTAATTAAAAATCTGTAAATAAATAAAAGGTTAACACCACACTTACCAACTGTGTACTTAAAGAACGTTTTGAGGCACTACTTCACGAGTGATAGTCACCACTTTCTGTTGCTTGTGTAATTAAACTTTCTAGGTTGTGTAAAACTACTTATTGATTCGCCATATAATTAGAGTGTAAAATATACAAACAAACCTTATTATCTTTATCGAACTTACTGCAAATCGTATTTACCTTTCTCTTAAAATAAATCGGTTTGAAAAATATTCCTATAGTACATACGGATACACAAACTGTTTTATAAAAAACCATATTAAGAGTTTTGGAAAGTTACATGTTTTAAATTCCACAACAATATGTAGTAAGAAATCACTGTTCATGTTTTACTTTAGCTAATTACCGTGTAATTATATAACTTTGTTTAATTTAATAGTCTAAAAATTGATTACCAATATAAAAGGTTAACATAATTTCTTTTTAAAAAACACTATATCATAAATTTATAACACAATTTTTAAAAACACACATGCTGAATTAAAACAAAAACAATGGGGTTATTTTTGTTATTACAGGGCTCTTGATTAAAACAATTAAAGCACTAAAAATCTCTTTTTATTTATCAGAATAGAATGGTTGGGTAACAGGCGTTAAACAATAACCTGATTATCTCATCATTTATATTTAAACATGTACTAAAATGTCAACTAAACGTTTTTAAAAATTTCTAATCTGAAATAGAGTGACGTAATCTAATTTTATTTGAAATTTCATGGATATTATCATCATCGAATTTCGAGATACAAACACCTCATCGTCTTCACGTTGAACGATTATATTGTCACAAATAAAAGCTAACAATGACATTTTATGACACTATTAATGGACATGAGGTTAGCTCTAAATTAACTGGTTTCAACACGCCTCTGGAAATGCAAACGCTTCAAATCTTTCAGCTCGTTCGCAGAAGTTGTACCTTCAATTTTTATCTGCATTCTGTTTCGAGGCTGTAGTACGTTTTCTAATACATAAACAGAATCTTTAATACTGTGATACGTGTAGCAGCAAAACACAAACTCATTTCACAGAGATGGCTTTGTGAACTTTAGAAACCAGCACGAATGGGCTGAAGAAAATCCCCAATCAATGATCCATCACGGCGCTCAACAGCGTTTTTCGTCAAAACCTACTCTAATGCGACTTTCATACATCAGTGAGCAACATTTCATTGACTCAAGAAAATTTAGTATTAACCCGTTTTTTGGAAACGAATTGACAATCAATAAGGTGATACATTTCAAATTTTTTAGGTGAATTGGGAGAGGTGGACCAATCCATTGGCCACCACGTTCTCCTGTCTATCTCTGGAGCCATGAACTTCATGACAGGACTGACATCCAATAAAAGATCTGGTTGCCAGGATAGTGGCTGAAAGATCCAAGATAAATTGAAGTCATCAGAGCGCAAGAAAGTTGCAAGAATGTCTTATTGCTCAAAGGAGAAATTTGATTTTGACAAATTTTGTTAATCAAAATTAAATAAACATTAATTTTTTTATTAATAAAATTCTTTTGTTAATTAAAAAAACGAAATTGCCACACTTTTAAATAAAGTAACAATAAACGAACAACTAATTTTTTTAATTAACTATTAAACACCCTTACAAAAAAATGCACACCACAAACAACAAACCCACAAAACCCGCACACCCACACCCACAGCCCACGAAAACACTACACAAAAACCAACACCCACACAACACAACACAGACCCACCACACAAAGAAACACAGACACAGAACAAACAAACAGACACAGAACCAAACAAACAGACACAGACACAGACACAGAAAGAACAGAAAACACAGAACGGAACGCCAAAAACCGCCAACCAAGGGGGGGGGGGGGGGCCCCGCCTGGGGCGTTCTTACTACTGTAAGCGGTTGCCAAGCCAGCTAACAGGGAGATGGGCGGGTCGAAATAAGAAGTAAAATGAATGATTAATACGCTCAAACACCTTAACATATTCAAACAGCTCAGTCCGGGAAAATATGTCTCCAGGCGCCACCACAATCGAAACTTTGCTAAAATAATTGTCTTGTTGGGTGTTAATTAACCCTACTTGATTGCGAAAGTAGGATTGTGCCTCAGTAAACTCTCACACGGTCCTAAAACAAACACTCGTCCCAAACAATTCAACTCAAACTCAAATATATTTAGTACTACCCAGGTTATTAGAAACTTTTTGAATACACCTCGTATACCAAAATTTCCAAAACAAAATTTAACACTCAAATTTAACTGCATTCGCGTAACCAACAGTTATAAAAAAAACTGAAATACACGGGTCGTCACAAACTTCCTGATTGTACCCTGTACATCCAGAATACCAAAGTTATAACACGTTAACTGAATATTTTCTACGTATCCCTCGTATACATATAAAATTAAATCTCTACTTATTAATGAATAAAATAGTTCTTCATTCAATGATCGATAATTAATTTTTAAAATTCCTAACCAAAAGAAAAGCAATGTCATCGGCTTAATAATTGTTCCTTTATGATACCTCTGAATCGTATGGGACATTTGTAAATATGTAAGTTCTCAAAACTCCATCTCTTAGTTATACTTAATGAAATTTTTAAATCAACAGCTGATCCGTCATTAGTTTACTGGTTAAACGAAACTAACATGAAAATCTTCTTTTTAAAATTAACCTGGCAAATATAACCTTTCAGGTTGTTCATTAATCTTAAAACCAAAATATGCAAAGTCTACATTTAAATTGTCAAAACTAGGTCACCAATTTAAACGTCACAAATGTGTCTCATAACTGGCTAAATAAAAACAGAATAAAAGTTAACGATAAATATATATATTGTCCTGCAAAAAATAATAAAAAAACAAATGTTTACAATACAACAGCGTGGTTGGAAACCAACCCACCACACCACTGTTCAAATTTGCGTTTCTGCAAAATTCTTTACTAAAACAGCCAATACAACATAACTCGAGATCGATTACCTTTTCCTTCAACACTAATTAATTAAATAAAAAAAAAATTACACAACAATACGCAAATAAAACTAACCAAAAGATAATCGTGCTCAACTGAGTTTTCAAAGTTCTTAAATGTAATTCTTACTTAAAGACTGTCCATTCATCCTTCGCTTTTCTTTCTTCTCTCTTCCCGTAAACCAATTATTTGTAGTCCATGTGTATCCTTAGATTGCCAAGGCACATAAAAGTACTCCACAATTTCACAAACACTTATTCTTTCGGTATAATAGCCAACTATACGAGGTTATTACTCCAATCACGTAATAATCTGTACACGTTTGGTTGCCTCTTTAAAGTCTCTTGCAACCTTTAGGACAATTTAGCCCTTCCTTACTCAAATAAACTTTTAATGTCATATAAAATTACTTTAACATTGGCTCAATTTACTACGAATATTTCGTTCACTTAAAGGTGGTCCCATAAATAATTTGAACTAAGGATCATTACAAGTACACGCGCCGCACTCAACACTATAACGTAACAACTGTTATCTTATTGTAAATCTGCTTACGCACTTTTTTTTTTCCTTGAAGAACAAAAAAACCATAAACTGATTTTATTTATGAATGTCTTATACGATACATCCCCTTTTGGGTTACGCAGTTGTTTAAACAATGACTGCCTTCAATATTATTCACAAATATAACTCCAACTCAACCCATTCTGCGATCACACTTCACCTCGCGCGCACGTCTTCCACCGAGCTCTCACCGACAGACGCAGACGCAGACACAGACACAGACACAGACACAGACACAGACGCAGACGCAGACGCAGACGCAGACGCAGACGCAGACGCAGACGCAGACGCAGACGCAGACGCAGACGCAGACGCAGACGCAGACGCAGACGCAGACGCAGACGCAGACGCAGACACAGACCCAAAAACAGACACAGGCACAGGCACAAGCACAGGCACAGACACAGACACAGACACAGACGCTAGACAAGGACAAGGGCATGGCACCGGAGACGGAGACGGAGACGGAGTCGGAGACGGCAGTCGAGACGGAGCGAGACAGACAGACGGAGACAGACAGACAGACGGAGACAGACAGACGGAGACAACAGACAGAAGACAGAAGACAGACAGACAGACAGAAGACAGACAGACAGACAGACAGACAGACAGACAGACGAGACGAAGACCGAGACCGAGACCAGACTGAGACCAGACAGACCGAGACCGAGACCGAGACGAGACCGAAACGAGACCGAGACAGACGGAGACTGACATAGAGACGGATACGAGAACACGAGACAAGAGACAGACAGAAACAAGACACACAGACACATAATCACAGACACACGACATACAGAAACACAGAACACAGACACACAGACACACAGACACAGACACACAGACAGACACAGAACACAGACACACAGACACAGACACACAGACACACAGAACACACAGACAACAGAACACACAGACACACAGACACACAACACAGACACACAGACACACAGACACACAGCACACACACACACACACACACACACACAGACACACACAGACACACACAGACACACAGACACACAGAACACACACAGACACACGAACACACGGACACACGAACACACGGACACACGGCACACGGACACACGGTACAAGGAGACACGGACATATGGACACACGAACACACGGACACGCGGATACGCGGGCACGCGGACACGAGGACACGCAGACACGCGAACATGAGGACACGCGGAAACGCAAGCACGCAGGCACGCCGACACGGGGAGACGCGACACGCGGACACGCAGACACATGTTTACGCGGACACGCGCCCACGCGGGCATGCGGAAACGCGGACACGCGGACACACGGACACGCGGGCAAGCGGACACGCGGGTTCGCGGACAGGAGTACACGCGGAGACGCGGACACGTGGAGAGGCGGAGACGAGGACACGCCGACACGCGGACACGCGTATACGCGAACACGCGGACTCGCGGACATGCGCACACCTGGACGCGCGGATACACGGATACGCGGAGAAGCAGAAACGCGGCCGCGCAGTCACGCAAGCAGGCGGGCACGCTGACACGCAGACACGCAGACACGAAGGCACGTAGACACATAGACACATAGACACGTAGACACGCAGACACGTAGACACGCAGACACGCAAACACTCAGACACGCAGACACGCAGACACACAGACACACAGACACAGACAAACGCA
>JARFJB010000239.1:170000-173319 GCA_036346205.1 Vesta saturnalis
ATTTTTCGTAATGAAACATTATAAAAGTGTTTGCATGATGATCCTAAAAATATTATTAAAATTATTTCATATCCTTTAATTTCAGCTTAGGTTCAACCAAATTGAATTTTATACATAATACAAAACTGACAAAATAGTGAACCTTTAAATGAAAATTTCCACCTGATCTCAACACACCACCATTTTTGAATCTATTAACAAATTTTCAAAATTATGAACACAAATTTCATGAAGGATAGAAGAAATCTCTTTAACTCTCGTAGAGTTAAAACGACAACCATCTTATTATGTACAGGTGATTTCATTGATTATAAAATAATGATTTTTGTTTGCTTTCTAATTGTTTGTCTACGTACGTGCTAATCTTGTATTATGTGATATAATGAACTGTTGTAGTAAACTAAAATATTCTTTGTAAATATACTGCAACTAATGAAATTTATTTTAGTTTTAAGATAGAAACTATATTAAAGTTTCAAAAATTTGCATTTTAATTAATCAATCACTTCACACTAAAATATGTATTCTATCGGTGGAAAGTGTTTGCTTCTCAAGGATACTTAGAATCGCGTTAGCCAAAATAGATTCTGATTAAAATTAACGTTTTAATTAGTGTTAGTTAATTTAATTATTTCGCTACAGTCATAAAGGTTTCACTATTTATTGGCACGTTTAAGATATTTTCCAGTAATTCTAATCTGCTTAGTTATTTTAGAAATCTATGATCTATATTACATTTGATCAATTAATGACAATCATCTCGTCGTAGTGAAGGGATTTAATGACCTCTCTTTTCCTGCTTGTATTAAATGACACAACACTTTCGCTTTTCTGTATATTTTTGAGATAATTTTTCGCGTCTATATTAATTACTTTGTGATGAAATCGGAAGTTGAAGTTAACAAGGATATCTTTCAACTAGAGATTTACTTTGAAATATAATGTGATATTTCTACTAACAACTTAAATACTGCTGTCAAATTTTGTACTTAATTTCCTACTTAAAGAAACAAAATTATATTTATTTATAATTATTAACTAAAAAATATTAAAAAATGTATTTTTGTTTCATTCTAATAATAAAAATAACTGAAAAATAAATTAATTATGAAAATTGAAAGCAAGTATATGATTAAGAGACAAAATATGCTAGAAGTACAAAAAAACAAGAAGGTTCCACCCTTTTTTAACCACTTGACACCAATTTTATACAAACCTGATATCTGCTTGTGTTCATTTCTGCGCATATATAAACCGGTATTAATTGAAAGCAAACGTATACGGCATATTATAGTATTTATTTAAACAAGAAATCAATTCTTAATTTTTAATGATAATTGCATGTTTTAAATTAAACATTTTACAAATTATATAACCTTAATAAGTGTTTTGGCAAAAGACGGACAAAAACGTATCATTGTGATAACCTTAAAATTTATTAACACAATGAAGTTATATATGTCAATGAACTACTATGGTTGTACTGGCGACCTTATCATTTAAAATCTTTAATGTATTACCAATTTGAGGTTTCTCTGAAAAATCTATTCATTGTCCTTCATTCTAACTGTAAAATTTTTCTATTCAATGCATTTTTTATTACAATCTTCATACTTTTCGTCTCGAAATTTATCATTGTTCTAAAAATAGACACTAACATATTAAATCATTATTTCAATTTTGTAAAAGCTTACTAAATGAACGGAACAATATGAAAGAAGTTTCGCAACCTAATGTGAAATAGAAATGATGAAATCTGAAAGTTTTCACAGTTCAAATCGTTATTGTAATTTAACATAGATAATTTTTATTTTAATCCTAGGTTGGCCAATGGTAATACGTGATGTATCCCAAAAATCTGTCCAAAGAATACTCAAACAGGTAAATTGAATTTATAAACAATGAAAATAGTCCATGAGTTAACAGAAAATGATCCATGAACAAGAGAGATGGAAGTTCGCAAGATAATGACTTAAAGAATAGCTCGACATTGATTTTCTAAAGATTTTTGACTGATAGTGTAATGAAATAGAATGTTAAATATTTGAGTGATGGGAATCCACAGTAGTATAAAGAAACTCACTCAAAATTTCGTTAAAAGTTGAATGTCTTGAGAGGTATTTTGGGCGGGTATCTCACAGGCGATTTGTCATTGAGGGAAACCTAATTGATCCCTAATATCTTGATATGTTGAAGAGTATTATCGATCTTGTAATAACACAAACAGTAGAATGTAATAGAGGAGAACTTTCTAATAATCTTAGAACAAAATGGTTGTACTCTGTCGTCTAGACCTAGAGTTATCTCAAGTTCAGAGTGATTATTACGCAACCTCAGAACCTTTTAAAATTATCGCATAGAATAAGTCAGCAGCTAAGAAAACATTCCAAAGCTACGCGCCAGGAAACGTCCAATCGTATCTTTTATTGCCAGGGGATCCTAGGAAATATATTGACCAATGGTTCTGACAATTTCAGTTAAATAGTTTTTTTTAATTACTTCATAAAAACGTAAAATAGAGAAATGAAAATTGGATTCTTAATTTTTCAGTAGGTATATATTGTTAGAAAATCACAATTAAAGGTAAAAAAAGTAAACATGAAATTTAAACACTACAGAGCACCGGAAAATCTTACGATTGACTGTTTATCATACTCTTTATTTCTAAATATATGCCAAAATTAAACGTAGTCAATGGGAATATCCTTGACCGCCAGCGGCCCTCATAAAACTACAAAGTAAGCACTTGGACGGATAAAATTAATCCTGGTTAATAACAATACTTCTGACAGATTTATAAGATTATTATTATTATTAAAAATCATTATATTTCAAACACTATTAAGAAAGTAAAACATCTTGTTTCGATCAAAAGTTAAGCCATTACGACATATTTATTGGATGACATAAGTCAATAACAAAAATACCATAAAGGTAACTGTTCTAGTAACAATTGTTATATCGTTTATTTACTGTAAAGTCAATAAAACATCTGATTTGTAACATGGCCAGACTGACCCTGGTAACGTTCTGGGAGCTTTTCATTCACATACCTAAAAACAGAGACCGTCAATCATATTGTGTATAGTGGAGATATCAGGCGGTACTACCACTACCAGGACAGAGACCGTCAAGCATATCGTGCACAGTGGGGATCGCAGCCCCCTCTTGGCTCTACCACTACCGGCACAGAGACCATGGCATCAAGCAAAAGCCACCACGGTCTACCATGGAACAGAGACCATCAAATGATAGTGGAGGAGCTTCACTGGGTACCAAGGGACAGAGACCATCTTTATGTGGGGACCTCAGCCACCAC
>JARFJB010000240.1:0-20000 GCA_036346205.1 Vesta saturnalis
GCTGCTTTGCGTGGGCTATTGTATCAGCATTAGTGACACCGACGGGGTTACCACAACGGACGACTTCTTACCCTGATTTCAGGACGTTATTCAACTGGAAGGTGTAGAATTTCCTGTTAAGCTGACTAACATCTCAACGTTTGAGTCCAACAATAATTCTCCATCAATGTTTATGGATGGAGGATACGTATCGTATGGTCATCGTATTCCTGAGTGTGGGTCCTCTCTACTATACAAAGCTAAACCCTATTCATGTTAATTTGTTGCTATTAGTCAGTAACCAAACGGATAATCAGCATTATGTATGGATAAAAACTTTTACTCAACCAAATAAGTCGACGTAATGGGGCAAAATATTTTTGTGATTCATGTATTCATTACTTTGCCAGGAGCAATTAACTCGACACTTCCATGACTGTAATTTCGTATACACTAAATTACCTGGCTGATGCAAAGAACAAAGGGGAGTTCTATGCGGAAAATATACGGTTTCGAAACTATCAAAAACAGATGTTTTACCGTTCTAATATACAGATTTTGAAGCGCTATTAGTACCGGTAAATACGGCTGAACCCGATCCCGAACAACCGTTCACGATAAAAACGTGTAAACATGAACCATACTCATTCAGTTATTATATTAAGTGCGGTATAAACGATGCTTGGTCCAAATTAGAACTTTATAGGGGTTAATAAATATAACACGACTCGAGTGATGTGAAACGGATATATAATGAGCATTTGAAAACTGTTGTTCCAATGTTACCACTTGATGAACAACTGTGATACATGACAAAGTCTTTATATATCCGACAAGCTTTTACGGATGATCTTTTCAAAGTACGAGATCACTGCCGTGTCACTGGTAAATATCTGGTGAGCAATTCAAATTGCAATTTAAACTATCAATTACCTACATTTATCCCAGTTTTTCCAAATCTCATTGGTTATGATGTCCACCTGTTCATCAAACAGTTAGCGAGTGAACTGAAGAAATTACCGTACTCCTGTTTTGAAATATATAACGTTCGGTAAGCATATTTATGTGACGAATCATTAACGCGGCTATAGGGAAAAAAGTATAAATTGCGATTCGTCGATAGTGTAATTCATGGCCCCTTAGATACTCTATCTCATAATTTATCAGATGATTAATGTAGAGGGTAAAATATTTTGGATAAATGATTTAACGTTAGAAAGAAAGGAATTTCCCTACGCGTACGTGGACAATTTTAATAAATGACGATGTCCATACCTTCCTATGACAAATTCTACGATAAAATGCGTGATGAAAATATATCCGATGAAAACGCGGTCCTACTGTGGGGACACAAGTGTAAACACTGGATTATGCTGATATTATTTAAAATCAGACGTGTTGCTGTTGGCTGACGTGTTAAAACTTTAGGCGGTTATGACATGTTGGATTAGAACCAGAGTATGTTACAATACCTGGATTGGCGTGGGATGCCATGTTGAAATGTACTTAGAGTTAGAATTATTGATGATTGGATATGTACCACTTTTTAAGAAAGGTATTCGTGGTGGAGTGAGTACTTGTGTTAAGCGAAAAGGTAACAACGAGTTTGTCCCAAATTATGATCCTAATCGTCCAAAAGTCTTTTACAGTATTTAGATGCCACGAATTTATACGGATGGAATATGCAACACCTACCTCATAATGGGTTTATGTGGTTAACTGAAGAGGAAATTCAAAACTTTGATGTACTGAAGATTATTGATGATGCTGATATTGGGTATGTGCTGAGGTAGATATACCTATCCCACCACCTGCATATGAACACAATGATTATCCGTTTTGTCCCGAAATGATCTGCGCACCACATTCCAAGGAGGAAAAATTAATTCTAATTTATGTGATAAGACCAACTATGTTATACATTACCGATATTTAAAACAATGTATACACATGGGTTAATTGTTACTCATATTCATAGGTTTTACGGTTTCGTCAAAGTCCTTGGCTAGTAAATAAACAACCTTAATACAACTCTCGAAATCAAGCCAAGAACAAATTCGAAAAGGATTTCTTTAAATGCATGAACAATGGTGTTTTGGTAAAAGAATGGAGAATGTCGACAAAAGAAATAAATTATTAACACATTGGAAAATAACGGACGTCGCTTGGTCTAGCCGTACGCAAAACCGCAATTTAAGAATTTTATTCAATTTACTGATAAATTATTTGCATTGTCCAAACAGGTCGTTACTTTGACAAACGTATATGTTGGATTTAGTATTTTAGATCTTTCCAAAATTATAATGTATCGATTTTTTACGATATCTTGCGCAGTCATTTTAATAATGTAACGTTGCTCTATCAGACACAGATTCTTTTTGGAGATAACAACTGATGATGTGTATGCCCATATGCGGAATAATGTTGATGAATATGACACATCCAACTATCAAAACGGTCTGCATGGTATTACAAAATACATCCGTCGCGGAAAATGAAAGGTGAGTATGCAGGAAAGCTATTCAATATTTTTAGCAGGATCAAAATCTTATTGTCTAAAGCTTGGATGATCAAGTGGTTAAGAAAGCGAAAGGTGTTAAGAAAATCTTTATTCAAAAAGTGCTGACGGATGACTAGAAATCTGTTGGGAGCGTCTGATAAAACAGTAATGTGTAAAATGTTCGTGTTTAGATCAATTTGCATGATATATACACTGAGATGTTAAAAAAATCGCCTTTCGGTCCCAGGATGCAAACGGCATCGATTGGGACGTGTACCTTGGTGGGGGGGAATTCCGGAATTTGAGAACGTCGATCCTTTGAGTGGTCTACTAGAGGTTGCTAGGCAAATAAATTTGTATAATCCAGTTAGTAGCTAATAGTTTGGGTACTGATGCTTGTTAGTTTAGTTGTGTATATTATTCCATTGAAGCTGTAAACATGTATAACCATACATGTTAATATGTTTTCGATACACCATTCCAGGTCCTACTTAATATAGTAACTTTTAGTGGACATACTATTATGTCATAATTCATTATCGAGGAAATATATATATATATATATATATATATATACAGAATGTACTCATATTGTGTGATATATAAAAGAAATAAACAAAATATATATTTACAACTTTTTAAAAAAAAGTGTACAAGCTTTAATGCATCATATAAGTATCGTACACATGGTATACATTAGACAGAGCGCAGTGACATAATGGTTTACAATGATAATAACAAACTGGTTGCAAAGCAGGAAGAGTAGGATGTTCCTCAAGTTCTATATTGGGTTGTGTAACAAATCCTCTGATGTAATCCGCTTTCTCTCTACCCTTGACGTAGACAGTATCTGTAGGTTAAATCAAGCGACTGAGAATTCTGCAAAATTGATGTGATGGTGTATACTCCTCTTACCATTTTATACAGTATTGATTAAGAATTAACCAAGTAGCCTGACGGTGACTTTCCACATCTAAAGTATGCCATGGATACGGTGATTTAAACATATAGTGTGGGCTACTTGTGTTCCATTAAAGATTGCGAGTTTTTTCGGTATAAAAACTTTTGAAACAGCTGTCTTACTGCTTTGGTTAACGCGTTATGCCTAACTAGGCGATCGTGGAGTACAACACAGTATGCTGTCGTATTCGCTATATTGCTGCTTGAATTCCCACAAGTACTACTGATTTAGAGTGTAATGTCTCTTTTTGATTCGAACAGTCTACCACTATTAATGGTGCGACTCGTAAATTGATTAGGTGTGAGTAATGGTGGACCATCTCTTTGATAATAGGACATTTGGAATTTAGCAAACATTTCACATAATGTAGCAAAGCAATTGTTATCGTAATTTACGTTTAAATTGCCATACGGATAACGATCCGTGTTAAGGAATACCCTAATATTCTTTAGTGCACATTTATCGAATCTGCTCATATCTTGAGAAACATTATTTTTTCGCCCCGGTTTTTCGCTGTATATATGTGTTTCCCAACTTATAAATGCTACTGGAGTATTGACAATTTTATCAATGTACTTCGTTAACGCCAATTCCTCCGCTAATGCTGGAATGATGTGCGCAACTTTCCAATATCTTTTATCTATGTTAATTTTTAGTGCTTCATCTGCAACAGTTAAAATTACAGCATCGGTATCAATGTTACTGCGAATTAAAACCAATTCTTCCTTGATGTTCAAAATCACTTTATTGTAGTATTCCGCAAAGCCGATTCCGCAAAAAAAACATTAAAATACCCTAACGCATTTGTTAGTATGCTATATGAGGTAGGAAAACAACTTGCGTTTTCATGACGAGCGAAGTTGTTGGGTGTCACTGATATCAATCCTTTCATTGTAGACATTAATCCAACCTTCGCCACGGAATCTACCACTATTCCATTCATTTCGTATCTAATTTCACTAAATAAAAATGCAATTCCATTATTAACAAACGGCGCGGTGTTAAGAGACGGCTCCATCCTCCCTCAGCAATCTTCCCTCTACGTAGACATAACTTTCTGATGGTAGGAAGACATGTGCACTTCCTGAATGTGTATTCTGATTTCATCATTATTTCCAAATCGTAGTATATGGTTGATGGGGTTCGGAACTTACTGTGGCATTATCAACAACAACTTTTTCGTTTACGTTTAATATACTCATTGTATTACTATGAAACCAAGACTTTGCATGTCAATGCTTTGAGGGTTGACCGCTTACTGACTCTCACATTTCCACACTTCGATTTTTTATGGTTCACTTTGTTGTGGTTACACACACATGTGTTATACCGCGTCACCATCTTTTCTTCAAATGTAATCCTATCGTTATGACTTCACCGTTGAAATTGACGAGCTTTCCGTCTTGGTCTACTATTTTAAGTGTTATGGTTGAAATGGTGGATGTATTTATAGGTAAATAGACAACATGTAGCTGGGACTCAATTATTTTGTATCCCGCTGGTAGACTGGGAAAAATTGATGAATAATATGTGACGCCTCCCCATTTTTAAAACTTCCACTTGTTATATTGCATTCGATAATTAACGAGTTAATCTTAATAATGTTAATAGGACTTTCAGAGGTATGTAATTCATGACCTTTTTTTAAACCCAATAGGTCCTATAGAATTTTTTTACATTAAAGTTAATATCATGTGTTGCTTTCATAATTGCTTTCATAGTGTTATTGTTCGCCCGTAAATTAAAAAATGTATTCGAACCCTTCACTATCATTTACATGTTTATTCACATCGGCAATTTCGTATGATCCTGGCGGTATTGTAAATCTAGTTCCTTCAAATATCAGTAGGTTATTCTTGGAAGTAACGTTTTGTACAGTATTGAAATATTCAAAACTAGTTAACCCCATTACATATTCCGACTCATTATCCAGATAAATCGGTGCGTTAAAGTTGGCTTGCAAAATACTGCTTGCATCGGTAAATGTAAATGTGTACGACATTACGATCAAGCAAAGACTGCTGAGAATCAAAACGAACCGTCATATAAAAATCGTAAGACTAAATGACCGCACTCAAACAACCTAAAGCTCCTAATGCTGCAAATAGTGGAATAAGAGGCACGAATCTCCCACATTTTGGTATTGGTAATATCCTTCTCTTGGGTGTCAAGATTTTGTTTTGTTTTAAAACGTTTAAGGCTTGTTGTACCGTAAATTTTAACGATTACCGAGGTTTATCACCAACACGCCGTCGAGCTAGAAGCACTGCTTTGTTGAATGAATTTGGTCTGTTTCTGTGAGAACGCTTCCTACGTCGTGATTTGCTGCCCACTCCCATTGTTCTTTTTCCTTTCATTATACCGGCTATGGTTAATGCAGCTGCTCTTTCTCCAAAGGTAGCGTTTGAGGAACGAAATCTATTCCAAGTTTTTTGTTGCAAAACCTTATCAGCTATGTGGCGATGCCTTAGATCGTTTGACTGCGAGTATGCAATATCGTGTTCTTTACACGCTTCGTCCAGGTCGTTAATACCTCTGTCCCTTCGAGCTAATCGTTCTCGTAAAAGGATACTTGGACCGCAATATCTGTACCCAGGTATATGTAATTCCACGGGTAATTTATTTATTAAGGTGTTAATTAATCCACAACCTTTTTTATAGCTATTACACAGATCCCACTGACTGACAATTCACTAAAACTATTTAATGCGTATATTAATATATATATATATATATATATATATATATATATATATATATATATATATATATATATATATATATATATATATATATATATATATATATATATATATATATATATATATATTAACCATACAAGTTATAGTTCAGTACTACAATGGGTGACATCCGTTTCATTCCACAAGATACTGTATTACCTATAAACAATTATGACATCACTTTTAACAATAATCACTACTCGAAACATACTGGTCTACTAAAAGCAGGTTGAAAACGAGATGTAATCGTCGGTCCATCAGGTTGCGGAAAAACAAATGTTATGATTACCTTATTAGAACATCCAAATGGTTTACGTTTTGAAAATGTTTATGTATACTGCAAATCTTTATAACAACCCTAATACCAGTACCTACAAAATTTACTTGCACCTTTAAAAAATATCGGGTATTTCGAATACAGTGATAACAGTGACGTTATATCCCCTAGTGATTCACGTAAAAATTCAATAATGATTTTTGATGATGTAGCATGCCATAAACAGAATGAAATAAGGGATCATTTCTGCTTCTATCTGTGCCAAACGTATTCTTCTATTCCAAAACAGCTTATACGTGTTAATGCGAATCTACTAGTTTTGTTTCAACAAGATAGTACCAATCTTAAGCATGTGTATGATGATCATGGTAATGTAGATATGATATTTGATAGATTTAAGGACTTGTGTTTCTGTTGCTGGCGTGACATATTTGGATATCTTGTGATTGATAAAGAGAGTGATGTTAATGCAGGTGTTTCGTAAGGATTTGACTGTTACATTGCATTATAAATTGCACTTGATATGTAAACATGCAGTAGTAATGGAGGAGCGCTTAGTACAAGACATTTTGCGCGCTCGCAAGAGTGTGCAATAAAAATATGCTAGTTTAAAGGAATATATTGCATTTACAGAGCGTGCAGTGTAGGCGCACTTTAAACCAATAACACAACCATTGAAACAATTGATTACTAAACAAAACTTAACCATTTACATCAGAATTCGGAAAGCTGAGCCTGTTGCACATGAAAATAAAGTTTTTTTACATCATACGCCTAAAACGTCTGGAACTCGGAAGGCACCACGTATTCTTGTTCCTGACGCCATTCCACAAGTTTTAGAGGAAACTGTGATTGCTGATACCACACATGATGACGGGAACGAGATTCCTACTTTACAATTGAAATCAGAACTGTTAGCAGCTGGATCACAACCGACCTTTGAAGAGTACCTTAGTCATTATGAAGGATTGGCGAAATATTATGTCGAAGGTATATTTAGAGTTCCCGAAGAGGAGTATGATTTAACATACGGTGTACACTTTCTTCCCGAAAAGAAATTTTTATTGGTGATGCTGAACTAGACTTTGTTGGAAAATTTCTATCGCTCTTCCTGATGGATCATCATTAGACTATGATGGAACTCCGGGATTATATGAGCTACTATTTAAAAAGCTCCTACGGATACAAAAGAGTGATCTGCAGCAATACAATGACATTTTGCGCCGCACAAATGCTGCTCGACGTAATTATAAAGATGACCAAATCCAAGGAACTAATAGTAGGAAATAATGAGGATCTCATTATAAACCTATTACTATATTCATTTCATTTCAAAACGACCATAACTTAGATACTACCATATCCATACTGATGTCAATAGATAAATTTGGTGGACATCAAATGACAATAAATAAATTTGGTAAATATTGTTCAGCATTCGGATCTTCATTATAAACTTTAATTTCTTTCTCTGGAATAGCCATAAAAAGTAGTATTCCTATTGGTAATTTGACCCTATACATTTCTCTGTAACGAGGCACCGTATTATTCAAGTGAAGTCATAGGTCTCGATCTATCAACGACAAAAGTTTACGCTTGCTAGCGATGTAATTGGTCACCACATAACTAGGAATGCCGCAATTAAAATGTCTATACCAGAGTTTATAGAGTTTGCAACTGCGACGATGTTCCATGTAGTGCTGATAAAATGAGTAAAGCTGATGTTAAGCCAGCACGAAGAAATTTTCCGCGGCGTTGTGCGGTACTCAAAGGTTTAAATGAACTGTTTCAAGCTGATTTAGTAGAAATGATGAAAAGGATTTCGATACATTTTAGTAGTAATGAATGCATTTTCTAAATATGTCTGGGCTTATCCCTTCAAACGCAAGAATGGCAAACTAGTTGAAGATGTAACGAATAAACTTTTGTCTGGTTTGCAAAAGACGCCTACACATATCCAAACTGACATGGGAACGGAGTTTTATAATTTTGAATTTAAAAGTTTTGAAAAATTTTATATTTTACAGTATTTTCCAACTTAAAGAGTAGTATAGTAGAACGTGTAAATCCACTCTTAAAGCAATCATGTGGAAAACTTTCAGTATGCAAGGTTCCTATAAATGGTTATCAATATTACCTCAAATTGTTGTAGATTATAGTTCAAGAAAGCATAGAACCACCGGATACAAATCTATAGAAATAACGGAAAAGAATGCTGCCTCTATTTTGAAACATTTAAAATGTCATCAAGTTCTTGACCGTAAGATACCTAAATTTAAAGTGGGGAATTATATACATATTAGCAAATACAGAAGCATATTCTCTAAGGGTTACACACCTAATTGGAGTTCTTTTCGAATATCAGCAGTGAAACGTTCCAGTCCAATTACCTACACATTACGTGATAGTCGAGATGAACAGGTACAGGGACGTTTCTATGAGCCAGAACTTCAAAGTGTTAAACATCCTGACATTCACCTAATTGAACGTGTAATACGACGTCGAGGAAATATGTCTTTCATTAAATGGTTAGGGTTTGATAATTCTCACAATTCATGGATTTCTAACAAAGTCATTATACAATACGCTCTGTACGATTCCTTTTATATATTGTAATATTATGATGTAATAAATAACTCTTTCTTTTATTTTTTTATTTATTATTAATGCATACAATGCCATACCTATTAAAGCGTTTCGTAAATACGTAATCACGATGTTGCTTTTCCAGGACAGCTGAAAATATTTGTCTACATACTTCTATTCTTTTCATAAAGCGTGCAGAGTCTCTTGCTAACTGTTCCCATTCTCCTTTTCGCTCCTATTCTACTACATCGAGAACTACATTTTTGAGCTCATTAATGCAGACCTCCTTCAATTCTCGTGTTGTCATCTGTTGGAATACAATTCGGTAAATGGCATTATATTTCATGTAGAAATTGTTCCAGAGATATTTCTCTAAAGTCTTCTATTAACCGCTTAATACAACAAATGCACTCTTCACCATCGTTATATGATAGAAAATATTTCTCACACAGACGCATTCCATTACCATACTTATAAGCTAGATTATCTAAATAATCATCACTAAACGTACCCCGCCCATATACTTTTTCATGTTTAGCATCACATTCTAGTGATTGAAATTGGCATAAGTATGTGCCTTCAGCAATCCTACCGTTTCAAGGCCCTTTTCCGACGTTTCCTATTGACATCTCACCATTCACTTCAAGGATGTCTCCTTCACCTTTCCCCCACATTTTCAAGATCCCCATTATAGGTTTCTCCATTTCCCTCCATTCTGTTTATATTACAAGGTTATCATTTTCAATTCACGCCCCAAGGTCGTCACAACCTTTTCACTTCTTGTTTACTTCTTAGGTTCCACAATCCGACTTCAATCCGTCATTCTTCAAGGTTAACTATACATATGCTTTCACAGGTCTTTCCTTTCTTTAAAGTAGTGATAACTACATATAGTATCGTGTTATTTCCACCAGTGTCATTGCCTGCTAGTCCAGTACAGAATAATTGGGATGATAATGCTAACAACCATTATCACTTTTTAATCTAAGTGGCAAATGTGAACTAATTCCCAACTGGGTGCAATTTGAAAAAATGCCTTCTACGACATTCCCAATGAATACCAGTTATTGACCATAATATGGACAGATGGGTCAATTTACCAATGTCACCCAAGAATACTGGTGCTTATCGTTAAATAAAATGCTGCACGGGTATTGAAGAATTCGCATACTTTGCGGACAAGTGTATTATTTGGACACTTAGTTTTTTTTTATAATTTTGTACATAATAAATTATTTCCTGTTAGTATCTTACTGTGTTCTATAGTGAGAAGATGTGCGACGTGACACCAACCTTTTATTATCCTCAGTATTACATTTGTTTCGATAAACGTTTACTTAGGTATCGAACATGGTCTGGAGTTCACTCACCTACATCGTTCCCAAAGGGTTCATTTCCATACCTTCAGACTATACGGTTGAATGCTTCATGTGTGGAGTTCGAATAAACCAACGGCGGTCATCTGACACTCCGCTACAGGAGCATCTCCGATGGGCACCATACTTCACGTACGCCTAATTACTTGCACCACGTCCTCGCAGGTGTCATGATACAGAAGTGGAAAGGACCTTTTGCACTAAATCAAAATGTTTTATTCCTAGAGAAAATCATATATCTGAATAATGCACTGATTACATTTGTATATACAACTTTTTAATTTTTAATTTGGTTCTAAGTGTGGTATCAAAGAAGTGTAAAAAATTACATAAGCAAGTCTTGAAAAAGTGAGATGTCTATCTGAGTAGATAGGGTGCGCAAATAGTCTTGAGAATGTGTTGGATGTTAGTGACCTTCGTATTTTTTACACCATACAGTGTGGTAAGCTTAGAAATGTGTGACTTTGGGAAAGTTGTGCAACATTCTTATTGGTAACCTTGGGCGAGTGAATTTTTGTAACCTTGAAATGTGGGACCTTGGAAATGGGTGTGTTCAAAAGTCTTAATCTTACCTATATATATATATATATATATATATATATATATATATATATATATATATATATATATATATATATATATATAATAATACTACATACATACAACTCCCAAATAAGGTTTGAACAGATCTTGAAAACGGTAAAAGATACGAAGGCGGTTGAATTAGAGAAAAGTTGTATAATTTAGGGCATGTTTACATGTAGTTTGCAAAAGTTCATTATTGTTTATCGTTTCCGAGATTTGAAACAAAATTCGATTTTTGGGTGTTGCTTTTTTCGTAATGCCTTCATTTGTTTTAAAAGATTTTTGGAAACCGAAAGTACTTCTTCATTGTCATCTTTTGAATTCTATTAGATGCCATTTACAAATTTTTTATTCGAGGTTTCGTCTCCGCGAAACCATCAGAAACTTTATCTTTTATGTCGCTGCAATCAACGAAACACCCTGTATTCGATAGTATTTTTTATTACAAATTTAAGACATTATGGTTTTGTAGCTAATTTTTAAGAAAAATTCGGATTAATTTTAGTATTTGATAATATTTTTGTATGTACAAGTTTAACAACTTTAATCTTTTAAACCTATTTAGTTAAAGTCAAATAATTACAATGACTGTTGAAATAGGTAGCAGTCATCTTACAGACATAGGTAAGCTCTCTTCACTGAAGAATTTAAAACACGGTAGAGCATATCTGACGAAATTGTACTAACTGCTGCCATAACCGATACTAACGTTCTTCATTTTCAAAACTCCTATCATGCACTTGGTTTTACGGGTAAGCCCACAGAAAAACGTTCAACGGAGTTAAATCGGGTGATCGGGCTGGCCAAGCTACTGCACTATAAGTTCTAATCCATTTTCCTGTAAACCGCAATGACATATAGTCCTGTTTTTTGGTTATTGTAAATTTTTAAACCAAAATTTTCAAGTCTAAGGAATTCCAAGGATATTGTTTGCAATTAAATTGTTTTTAAAAGGGTAAATAAAGGTCACATTATTCTTCGTCCCAAAATGCCCATCCACATATTAAATCCAAATCTATCTTGATGTCTTGATTCTTGTTTTAAATAAGGATCTTGTTTTGCCCAATAATGTTTGTTACGCGGTTGAAAATTCCATTGTTGGTTATCAGACCAAATTATTTTAAAAGGAAATTTTAGATCTTCGTTACATTTTCTAGTGTACCGTTCGCAAACATCTGCTCACCGCTCCTGTTCAGCTGGTCTAAGCCCTAACAAACTCGAAACTTATGTGGATGAAACTTATTTTTATTTAAAATGAATTGTGCTGAAGAATTAGCTATTCCAGTACGATGTTCAATTTATCTTGTCGATATTTCAGGGCTTTCAACAACGGCTTGTAAAACGGTATTAGTTTTTCGTCATCAGATTGTTTTTGACGGAATAGAACAGATTTTGTAAAAAAACCAAGTTCATTTAAATTAGATCCCAAACGTCTAAAAATGAATTCCCCAGGTTGGCTTCTTGAAGAATATTTATCCAAATACATCAGCTCAGTAACTATTCAATTTCAGTGGGACAAGATGCAGCATGTCAACATACAGAACTTGTCTTCGTTTGTAAAATTTCGTCTTTCCATAGATACACTTATTGATTAATTATAATTATCAATTAAAAAACAACCCACGCAATAATTGTGATAAAAACAACTTAAAATACGCTCAATTCAAATAACAACAACTATCTCAACGCAATAAAGCTAATGAAACAGTTTTCAACAAAATGTTAAACAAGGTTATTTTAAAAACCTTCTAATATTAACTGATATATGAAAATGAAAATCTGAATTTTCAGCTTCAAAAAATATGTAATACATGGTTAATTTCGTAATAAAAATACAATCCAATACAGAATGTTTCGTTGGTTGCGGCGATAAAAAATAAAGTTGGTGATGGTTTCTCGGAGACGAAATGTCGAATAAAAATTTGAAGACGCCATCTAATAGAATTCAAAAGTGACAATGAGTACCTTTGGTTTTAAAATCTTTTAAAATAAATGAATCAATTACGAAAAAGAAAAACTCAAAATCGCATTTTTAATCTCGGAAAAAAAGGAAAGGTGACCTTTTTTCCTCCCTAAGGGGAGGCCGGGCTGTTTGAGCCTTCCAAGCTCCTTCAGTCACAATCATGATTCCCAGCATACATGCATACATGGTTGGATTAAGAATGAGTGTGGTCAGGATAGGATCGGAAGGAAATGAGTTTGGGTTCTGAGGGGGAAAATACTAACCAGCATTAGCCTAAGTAGGCCATTTGAGTTATCTGTGACCATCCGCTAAATGTGGGAAAACTCTCTGAAAAAACCTCATACAAGGTAGGCGGTGACGGGAATCGAACCCATTACCTCCCGAATGCTAAGCAGGTCGTGCCAATTAATTCTCGGAAACGATAAACAATAATGAACTTTTGCAAACGACATGTGAACATGCCCTAAATTATACAACTTTTCTCTAATTTAACCGCCTTCGTGTCTCTTACCGTTTTCAAGATCCCCATGCTGTTCATCCTTATCTTGGGCACGTTGTATATATGCTATTTAAATTTACAATAAATTAGAAAAACAATTTAAACCAACTGAACTTATTTGGTAGTTTCTTCAACTGACTTCTAGTGTAATAAAGGGGTAAATTTTCTAGCAGTGATTACCGTATGGTGCTCTAAGGACCACAAACTCGTGATATTTGAGACTGTTCAATACTTCTGCATTTAAGGAGATTCTAAAGTAGGTGCACTAAATAAAGGTATGTTAAGTTGTATATGTGACTAATGAACGTTTAATGCAAGAGTAAATTCGTGATACGAATTATGAGCTTTACAGTGCGTTCGCAAAGTAGCGGCGTTACCATAATATAATTGTTGCATTTGTTCACAAAATTCATTTCACCGATCAAAATCATCTTCCGACAGCTAGTCAAGTAAGCAAATCTTGTAGGGATGGAAGATTTCTCTTTTCAATACTTTATGCACAGTAGATCGCGCTAGGCTAATATTAGCCATGTCCGTAATGGTAATACTAGAATTACCTTAAACTGCTAACGCAATGTTCAACTGATCTTCACTAATCGACTTTCGACCAGACCTTCTCATGTTCCGAACATGTACAAATTTCCGAAATTTCGCCCCAACTCTGCTTTCCATGCTTTGGCTAATGAACTGTCGATCAGGGCGAGTTGCATTAAACAACGGAAGCACTTTGAGTGGAGACTTATCTCCGAAACCAAGCATGCACAGGATTTTAATTCTTTCATGTTCGCTTAATTTCACAAAATAACGATAAAGTAGTTACTAGACAAACACATGTTGCTAACGTGCAAATAATTAAAATAATTGTAACAAAATGTACAATTTAACATATCTTACACTGACAATGAAATTTTCTCATTTTTAATGTTTACGATAATTTTTATTCAATATTTTCTGATGTATTTACCTTGTCGGACGTAAAAAGAAGTACTTCCTAATTCTGCAATAAAAAAGGGGGGATGACATTTAAAAAAAATGTACATCACGTCATCTTTTTTTTTGTCACACCCTATACATTTCACTTTTGTGGTTATACTAGATAAGATAAGTTATATCAACACAATGGAAGTCTTCCTTAACTTATCAATTTGCTAAAATCAATTTTTATAGATTTTCTCTTAAAATTAGAAAACTTCTATCATCTAACTAACATATTCTCTTAGAATCCTTTAACGTTCACTGTACTAAATTGCTGATTATGAACCCCAAGTTTCCTATCCTTTCGGCTCTTCCTAAAATCCATAAACATGATATCCCGATGAGACCTACTGTAGCTTACAGAGAGACTCCAGTTTCTAAACGTTCTAATTGGCTTCATAACATCATGGGATCGCATATCAGTTTTGAATTTTCTTAGTGCATTAACAACTCCGCGTTGATCTAGCTCATTTACTAAAAAGTCTACAGCTTAATGGTTCTCATATTTTGGTTTCGTTTGATATAGTTAATCTTTTTCCTAGCGTTCCAGTCTCTGAATGCTTAGACATTATTAATACTTATCTCAACAACTCGCAGTTATCAAATAATAAGAATGTTTTTTCATTGGAAAATGCCTTAGAATTTGCAACAAACATTTTTTTTCATGTTCAATAATAATACGTACACACACAAAGCAGGACCTATGGGTAACAGTCTTTCCCCTCTTCCCTCTTTTTCTCTTTTCTTATTCGATCTAGAAAAACAGTTTTTCCTAAACCCTTCCGTTAAGGAAGGTTTTGTCTTTTATCGAATATATGTGGATGATCGTTCAGTAATCTTCAAAGGTGATGAAAGAGAATTAAGCCAGTGTCACGATTTTCTAAACTCCTTCCATAAGAATATTAAATTCACCTTAGAAAACGAAGTGGATAGATTATACCATCAATTTTCTTGATTTAACATTAACCAAAAAAGATAACAGATAAAAATTAGTGTGTACAGGAAAACTACCACTACAAATCACGTAATTCATTACAATCATTTTCATCCTTTAAATCATAAATGAGCAGCTTTTAGGTTGTCCTTCAACAGAGTTTGTAATTTATCCTTAAATAAAGAAAATTTTAATGCAGAAGTTAACATCATTTCTCAAATTGCTCAGCACAACAGTTATCCCAAGGAATTAATTCAAAAATGGTTTTATAGGATAATCTATTCCTCTCATATTAAAGATTACACCATTTTGGACAACATTACTGAAGAACAACTCCATTTCAGATCTTTTCCGCATATGGCTCCTTCCTCACTTCAGTTCGTAAATATTTTTAAACAATTTAATATAAATATTTCTTTCAGTAACATTTAAAATCTCAAATCTGCCTTAATCAAACCAAGCACAAGTCGGATAGGCTTTCTGAATCAGGTGTTTATAAGTTGTAATGAAGTCCTTGTCAATATAATTGCATAGGTCAAACTGGACAATCTTTCAAAAAGACGTTCTCAGAACATAACCTTAATTGTATTAAAAAGAATAACCACACATCACAAAGATCAGTCTTCGCATATAACGTAATATCCACCATAACTTTGATCTTGGTAACTTTGAAATCCTACACATATGTAATAAACGAAAAAAAATCAATTCTTTGGGAATATTATAAATTCACAAACAATTAGAAAAAGACTCTCAGCACTATCTCAATGAAGTACTCAATTTTAGTAGATTATTTTTCTGAATTAATTTCACTCATGCACTTGTGACTAACTACTCTCTAGTTTATTAAAATTTCTTAAATTCTAATGGTTTAAAGTAATTATTCAAATTTTCTCCTGTAACTATTACTTTACAAGTTCCCTTTATTTAGAATATAATTTTAGCACAATGGTTTGGATTTTTACTTGACTTAACCTCACTTAGATGTTAACCACTTGGGTTGTTTTTCGCTTATAAACAAAATTTAAAAACTTTATCTGGATTCATAGATGGATTAATTCTTCAAGTTTGTCAATTCACTCTTGTACATCAACATGAGTTTGAATTTTGTTAACTTTGCCCGTCTTGGGTTTTTATCAAGGTCGCATTAATATAACTAGGTAATACTAATATTGTTGTTCGTTATTTAGTTAGTGATATATACTTCTTTAGGAAGGAGTTTTTCGATTGGAGTTGTAGTTTATTATAATAATTATAGAAACTATCCCTTGGTGGAACCTTAGGTAAAATTAGTTTCTAAGTTTCTTCTGATATGTATTTCAAATCATTAAGAAACGATGAAAATTTCAGCAAGATACAATAAAGATTAACCAAGTAATCATCGACGTTTGACGTTTGACATTAGTTACTTAAGTGTCAGTGTTTTGTAAGCTTAATAAATAAACACATTAAAGTTGAAATAATGCCTCCTGTACGACATCGTGCAAATTTACATCAGTTAACTGAGTTTGAACATGGCAGACTAATCGATCTACGAGAAGCCGGATTATCAATTCATGATGTTGCCGCTCGCATGGGATGCAGTGTCGCCACAATTTCCTTGTGTTGGCGAAGATGGTCAGAAAATAATGAGGAACGACGACGTTTGCGTCCCGAACGTCCTAGACACACTACTGATCGTGAAGATCGTGCTATTCGGGATCGTTTTTCATCAATAAGGGAAATTGGTGATGGAAAGGATTAACTGATCATCAAATCTCCTTACGATCGACGTGTCCAAGAATTCGACCTTTTGGGCTCAGATCATACCGACCATTGCTTTGTTTACCTCTAACTCCCCATCACTGCACGGTGGCAATGGTGTAACGGAGGTTGCATTTGGAATGGAATCAAGTCATATTTAGTGACGTATCTCGATTTTGTTTATGGGGTTATGGTGGTCGCAAGTTGGTTAGAAGATGTCCTGGAGAAAGACGCAATTTGCAGTTTTCTGTACAACGACATACTGCTCTCACTAAAGGTGTAATGGTGTGGGAGGCTATCTGCCATGGAACCAGACTTCTTCCAGTAGTTATTGAGGGAACGTTAAATGCAAATCGGTACATTAACAACGTTTTTGAACCAGTATTACTGCCATATCTGCAAGAACTAGAAAATCCAATTTTTCAACAAGGTAATGCGCCGCCGCGTACCGCAAGGGTTGCTAAGGAGTTTCTAACTACTAATGTTGATTTGCTTCCATGCCTTCTCGTTCGCCAGACTGATCACCAATCGATCACGTGTGGGATATAGACGGAGAATAAATAATCTACAGCCACTCCCAAACAATTTAGATGCCGTTCAACAAAGGATTTTAGAACTGTGGGATAGTCTACCTCAGGTTATAATAGATTCATTCATTTCAACCTTGCCTTAATCAGATAGCTGAATGTGTGAGAAACAGAGGAGGGTCGACGCATTATTAGTGTTATCAATATGTGTATCTTGCTAAAATTTCCATCGTTAATTAATAGGAATAAAATACACGTTTTTTGAAAAGTTCATTGAAATAAATTAGCGTTTTTTACACAAGAGGAAAAATTTATCTATTGGGTCTAAAGATGACATTTCACGAAACTAGTCAACAAGTTTTGTTAACCATTTATTAATATCTGAACTAAAAACATTGTGGGGAAGGTTTTGAGTTTCTGTGTATAAGTTTGATTTCCACAACCCCATTTCGAGTATCTGTTATGAAGTTTAATTTAAATAATAGACCATATTTTATCCTGTTTAACCCTTCGGTACCCGCATCTCTTTTTGGAACACGGGTACTCGCGCTGTATCTCTCAGATCTTGGTATAATATTTAAATAAAAACGAATCTAAAAATGAAACGTTAATTCTATCTGGAATTTGCCATCGTACATTAACACAGGCAATAAGCATGCGTAAATGTTCCTCTACGAGTTGAAAAGATAATTTTTCTGAAAGCACTACGTTGTAGATACTGATCTTCATTAAGGTTCCTGTCATATACGAGTACTATTAATACCAGCTACATTAAGCAAAGAATAAGAAATGACCATGGACCATCGTTTTGTATTTCTTGCACAGTTATATGAGGTACATAACTTATTCACTACGTCTACGCCACTTTTGGTTTGATTAAAAACAGTAACAATCTCAGGTATATGGCATCATCTTGGTGCATACTGCACACTAAAATTACTATTTTATTTTGTTTAGAACATAAGGCACTAATGTTGCCTCCTCTCGAAAGCCCAACATTGATAAAAATGGTTGCTGTATTCTACCATTCATAAAAATGGTTGGAATTCCTATTATATTTTTCTTCACTGTGTGTCTACTATAGTTAAATTCTCCTCCCTTAAGGCTAAAACATATATTTCTTCTAGAGCCGCGGATAGAAGAATATAACCTTTTAACAATTGCTTCAGAAGAATTTGAAACGGAATAGTGACCTTCAAAGGCTTTAGTATAAAAAATTTTCTCATCTACCATGGCAAATATTTTTATCCCATATTTGCTTAGTTTGGAAGAGATATATTGTTTAAAGTTGCAAAGTTTCCTAAAAGCCTCCAACTTCTCATCCATACTAACCTTTTCTGAGGGAGTCTATGACTTTTTACAATTTTCATTAAATATTTCAAACAGCTGTCTAATTGGAGACAGTTTATCAGTTGCTAATCTTTCATCTCTTATGTCTGTCATCAAATCTAATATACTTCAATAAAAATTTAAACCGATTCATAGACATCGTGAACATGAGAGTTCAGTTCCCGTCCTAATTGTACCACATAATTGTTTTGTGTTCAGACGACCGCTTTTATTAACACCTGCTAAATAAGGAAGGCCTAGAAGAGCCAGAATTTTAAATGTACAAGTGGGATTTACATCGCTCTCTTTCTCGAATATTGGTTAACTTTGGACGCTATGAACATATTTGTATATTAATCAATTGTTGCAATAATGTCATCGCTGAATAAACATTTCAAGCATTTGAAAGGATTTATTTTCCCTTTTAAAGTGGCGTTGTTTCCAGGAAGGTGCAAGACGAAGTTGTGAGACCTTGCTCTAACATGCATGTTGGTGGCTCTATTCTCCACTTTATATTCTCTTCCTCTCCCTTGCTAAGTAAAAAGTCTCTCGTAAGATCTTCATTTTATTTTGTCATCATCATTCCTGTTTTGATTCGGAATCTTCTTCACGAGTATCATATTCATCGAGATTTTCACCAGCATATTCATCATCGCTATCGTCGGGTGCATCATTCGAAGAAATTGTGAAAATTAGTTTTTTCCTTTTTTACTCCGCTAATAACAAACCGTAATTAATTCCCCAAAATTATGCACCGTTTCATATTGACAAAAGGAAGTACGGAGTAAAAATAATTATATTCTGACTTTTAATAGAGGTCAAATAAATATAGTGTCTAAGTTTAGTTACTCAGAATAAAATAATTTATGATAAACAAAAATTGAAGTTTTATTAATTTTTAAATACATAAATAAAGTTTACCTCAGTAGGGTTTGAACCACGAACTGTACTTTTAGAGTACCCGCTAAAACTGCGCTATCGATATCGCAGTTGGTTATCGCGGTACTAAAGCAAATAACAGGTTC